>JAJJMA010032170.1:5491-17143 GCA_023529015.1 Papaver nudicaule
AATCTTTAGGAGTAAGAACATATTCAGCAGGAATCTTAAGGCCCATCTTAGGGAATTCCCTATTGATATATATTCATTGAAAATAAATTATTCATTACCTGGGAGGAGGATTTCCTTTTGGCAGACTTTTTGGCAGCAGCAGACAACACCAGCCAGTTACCCTGGGAGTCTATTTGTATCTTTCCCTCGGCGTCCAGATATTGTTTTTCTTCCGCCCAGTCCAAATGGGTAAAATCATGATTCTTGAAACGCTTGTGCTCTTCGAGGAAGTCTAGTCGCTTGATCGTCCTATCAGCATCACACCACCCTAGCAACCAAGGACCTTCCAGCGAGCAAGGTATGTTGGTCCAGCCAGTCTCAGAACTCTTTCTCGCCGTGGTAGTACCAGTAACCTCCTTGGCGTCTACAGCACCAAGCATGACTTCCGCTGGCTTCTTGGCAAACCTTTTCTTGGTGACAAAGCGGTAAGCCCAGGGCTCACCTTTTACTGAGGAAGGAAGAACATCATATTGCTTTAAAAAATTCTCAACGGTATATTCCTCGAGAGAAAACTTACCCTCCTCAAACAAATCTGGGTAATTAGTCTTGTTGCTGCGGCGAAGCTTCCATTCTACTAAGATACGAATTGCGTTCGCCGTGAGTTGGAAGGGACTTTTCTTGATCGCTAGAAATAGATCACACATGAATGTATCGGCGGGATCGTATAAAGGAAATAGATCCGCCTTCCCAGCCTTGAGGGTGCCATAAGCAGTCACAGGCTCACAGCACACTCGCCATGTTGGTCCGGCGTTCGAAGATCTTCTAGAGTAGTAGGAGTAGAAGCCTTTGTCACCTTCTTTAGGGGCGTCAAAGTTAAAGGAGCAATGAACACTTTGTCAAAAGCGCAATACTCTGACCACTTTTTCCAAGATGGGCGTGTAAGAGCCTTAGTAGCGACGGGAGAAGAGGGAGATTCAACCTCATTGACTGGCGAAGTGGAGACTTGAGTTTTGGGAGTTGCAGAACTAGAAGAAGTTTGGGTAGTAGAAGCCATGAATACAGAAGAGATATCGGAATAAGGGCTCAGGCGAGATAACGGCTTACCGGAAAAGTCGAAGTGACCGGAAAAGATGAACAAATCCGGCTAAGCATCGGTTAAAGGAGATCAAAGCACAGGTGTAATCCGGTAAAAGGAAGGAAGATGATGAAGGTAGAAAGATGATAAGAAGCTTGTGATAAAATGGAGGAATCCTTGAAGAAATACAGTAGCAGCAGCAGCAGGGAAGGATTTAGGGTTTGAGAAGCTCTGAAAGGAAATTTCTGCTCGAGTGAAGAAGAAGAAAGTAAAGGGGTAGGGCGAGGAAGTCCACCAGTATTTATAGGAAGGGAAAGTGTAACTGCCAATCAGCGGTTACAAAGCGTGGAGAAGTGGCGGAGATCGCGGGTATCAACATTTACCAGTCATAAAGTGCAGATGGCTGCATGAAGGACACGTGGCGTAACGAAGGCTGAGAGAGAGACACGTGGTATAACGGAAATTTAGTGGAGAACGTGCGGCGTAACTGGAGCAGAAGTGGAGAACGTGGGTGCGGCATTTTCGGCGAAGGAAAAATTTCATCCCCGGCGATCGAAGATCTTGGAAATGAAAGAGGCAAAATGTAAGGGTAGAAATGCCTTTACATAGTAATAGCATCCTAAGGGCGGAAGTGAAACATAAAGGTCACTTAAGAGAAGTATGGAATCAACAGTGGAAGCTATGGGCGAAGTATCCAATTCTTGGGCATAGCGGTAAGATGCGAAGTAGGAGTCAGCGGAATAAGCAGTATCAGCGGAGTAAGAATAGTGTAGCGGGGGAAGGTGATAAGTAGTTGAGAAGTAGTTGAGCATTCATTACCCGTCAGAACGGATAGATTGTCAGGTTGACCTGTTGACTCAGTGGAAACCTCGTCAGCAATCCTTATCCTCGAGAAGACTTACTCGCCGGGAAGTAAATAGATGAAATACTACCTCGGCGACATACCTTGTCGGCGAATAATGACAAATTAGCGTCAGAATGTAATTCGTCTGTATTAGCTGTGTAGCACTACTGTAAATCTTGTATAAATAGCGAGAGATGCCTCTGAGGAAGGGGTTGGACATATTTCGGATTGGTCTAGAGAGAGGGAAAGTATTCTACTTGCTCTCTATAGCCCAAGGCTGAAATTAGGGTTCTTATTGTGAGTGCATACTTGGAAGATTAGCAAGGTAATCGAGAGTTGTAATCATGCTTATACTAGTGATATTCTTGGATGTAGTCCTGGCATAAGGGCGAACCAAGTAAACATCTTGTCAAGTATCTCTAACCTTACTCTCTTAGTATTTCTCATGTTACTTGTTAGATGCATGTTTAGGAATGATTGTGTGTATGTTGGAGTATTACATTTGGGTGTATTGTATAAGATCTAACCATTGGGATTTTATACAATTACAAACGCCCCGAGCGTATTCCAATAATGTGTTGCATTGCATAATCTTCCCTGATATGCGGCTCTGAGGCTATTTAAAAGGCACGTAGGCCTATGATAAAATTGATTTGGTTTTTGCATAAATGAGACGCGTCAAGGCGTTTTTATATATACATAATTTTGTTTTGCTGGTAGGGCGCGTGTTAGGCGGCCCTCCAAGCAGGTTCCGATAGTTTGATAGATAATCGTCGATTAATCAGTTGGTATAACGCCCCGAGCGTATTCCAATAATGTGTTGCATAATCTTTGCATAATCTTCCCTGATATGCGGCTCTGAGGCTATTTAAAAGGCACGTAGGCCTATGATAAAATTGATTTGGTTTTTGCATAAATGAGACGCGTCAAGGCGTTTTTATATATATATAATTTTGTTTTGCTGGTAGGGCGCGTGTTAGGCGACCCTCCGAGCATGTTCCGATAGTTTGACAAATGGTGTAGATTAATCAGTTGGTCTAACGCCCCGAGCGTATTCCAATAATGTGTTGTATAATCATTGGTATAACGCCTGTCTTAGAGTGGCCGCGTATCGGGCGGACCACCGAGCGTGTTCCAATAAAAGGAAGCGTGTTCAGTGCGCTCCTGAGGCAGCGTGTTCAGTGCGCTCCTTATGGGTTTTCGGTGCCCAATCGACCAGGGTGATCAGTGCCCTTGTGTTAAATCGATTTTGTTATAAAAGGAAGCGTGTTCAGTGCGCTCCTAAGGCAGCGTTTTCATGGCGCTCCTTGGCATACATAATCTTAAAGTAGAATAAATAAAACTATCTATCGTGGCGAATCACAAATGAGATAATCGTATTTAGGGAATGTCATACATACTGTGAATGGACTAGCTAACATGTTTGAGTAGATAAAATGACCATTATTCATACATTCAGTAGGATAAGACAATATAGAACATAACTCCCCAGATCGCTAGATGCTGATGACTTAGCATTTAGAGCATGTGATTTTCGATTCTTCAAATACTGAGTATATGACATATATTCGAATGAGACGTATTTAAGCGAGCTTATGTGAGTGTAGGCATACATGGCGAGCTTATGTGAGTGTAGACATACATAATTTCACAGTTGACTAAACACATATTATCGAGCGCGTATTCCAATAAACAATTTATATGCTGGTCATAAAAACAAGAGAGAGTGCGAGCTTATGTGAGTGTAGGCATACATGACGAGCTTATGTGAGTGTAGATATACATAATTTCACAGTTGACTAACATATTATCGAGCGCGTATTCTAATAAACAATTTATATGCTGGTCATAGAAACAAGAGAGAGTGGTTTGAGCTTACGTGCGCGTTCGCTTCGTGCTGGAGGGCTGTAGTCGTGGAGTCGTGAGGTGAGGATGGATGTGGAGGTCAGCCAAACTAATAAGAGGAGATGGGCGAGGAAACAAGTTGGACGCGGAGCAACATGGCCGTCCATCCTTTTTAATTTTGTAAAGTGAGTGCCGCTCAGCGCTACCCGTGGATCCGATACAGTTGGAGAGTGTAGATAAACACCTAGTTGGCCCGCGTCTTGAATTCTTATGTGGGACCTCAGAGCGCTTGGGCGCGTACTGTTTAAACCCACAACCGTTCAGCGCGGAGTTAGGTTATTAAAAGGAGCGACCATCAGAGAGGAGGTAAGAAACGAGAGGATATTAGGGGGCGAGTATGCTGTTTTGGAAGAAGTGTATTGACCGAGGGGAGAGATAGAGCGCGGAAACAAAGGTACTGTTTAAGTTGTCCCCCGGGAGAGAGAAGTGAATGAGGAGACAAGAGAGAATAGATGGTGGGGAGACATAGACGAAAGGAGGAGATTAATGAGAGAATAATAAAATATTCATAAAAAATTGCTTGAAGTGGTGATGGACAGGTCCATGTTTAGCTTTCAAAATGAAAAGAAATAATAAAATATTTATAAAAAATTTCTTAAAATGGTGATGACGACCGTAGTACTAGGTATGTGACAGCCATGAGTGGAGATAGTGGCGGAGAAACAGGGGAAAAGTAAAATGAAAGCGGTCAGGAGACGCGGATTGGATGGGGTGGATGGAAGAATCATTTGAAAGGGTTATATATTTTATATTAGTGATAATGAGAATCTATAGTGCTGTGAGACGGAATCTTTAATTTTGGTGAATGGGACAAAAAATGAGATTCTTTTTGAATCTGAGTTTGTAGGCAATTAAATGGAATCTGGTGGGGAGCGCCGACTTGTTGATAGGTGCGGATATTGGGGTATAGTGATGTGAGACGGAATCTTTAAGTTTGATGAGTGAGACAAAAAATGAGATTCTTGCTGAATCTGAGTTTGTGGGCAAATAAATGGAATCTGGTGGGGAGCGCCGACTTGTTGATAGGCGCGGATATTGGGGTGTAGTGCTGTGAGACGGAATCTTTAATTTTGGTGAGTGAGACAAAAAAATCATGATGAAGTTGGGACCTTGCATGGTGTTACTGTAGCCGCGTTAGCCATTGCCAAGAAGGGGTCAGGGGTGGTATTTGACGTTTAGTAAGGCTTTGATGCATATGGCGCTTGCAGATGAGTGCGCGTGTTACAGCGTTACAATTTAATATGCGTGACTGGGTCCGGGAAGTGACAGCAAAGGTGTATAGTTTGGCAACAATTCTACACCCACAAACCTTTTCACAAAGGTTTTCACATGGTTTTGATCCAACGGTTTGAGATTTGGTTTGAGATTTGGTGCGTGGGCCCGCACCAATTGAGATTTGCAGGGGGCCGTTGGATCAAAACCATGTGAAAACCTTTGTGAAAAGGTTTGTGAGAGTAGAATTCTTGATAGTTTGGAATAAATCCTTTCTTGTTGTGGCTCGTGGCAGCGAGAGAGATAGACGCGGGTTATGGTCTGAGAGATTTTTTTTTTAGTTTTTAATCATCAGCAAGAGGAGAAATGAGCATTATGGGTTTTTAATTTAATGAAAAGGTGGATGGGGTTAAAAACTGAGTAATGTTTTGGCGGGAAATTTTCAATTTGTTGTAACCTGTAAGATTGAACGCCGTCGGGTTGTACGCGCTTGTTGCAAAAGATACTAAAAGACAACGCCACACTCGCGCCTATTGATAGTGATACTAATTGATAGTGATACTAAAACTAGTGGGTTGATGATGATTGTGTTTCGAAATTTCAGACCAAAGCATGCAATCGAGTGAATCAAGGGATGTAAAGAGAATACTTAGCTTGGAGTTGCTGGTGTTTTGTGGGATCCTCTAGGCAAAGGCGTGTTTGCTTGATTGAGATCGACCGTTGGGGAAGCCGCCTTGATGGTTGTTGGGGGGCGGCTATGGCATAGTAAATCGGTGTCGTCGTGGTCACAAAAATGAGAAATGGGCACGCATCTGTATCCAGTAGGCTTCTAATCAAACCCTCGGACCCACCAAGACATCTTCCAGCTGATGGCAAAAGATAACGCCACACTCGCGCCTCAACCGAACTGGTCACCCAGAGCCTTTTACAAACACGTTGCGAGCGTCTTCCTAGTGAGACGGACATGAGATTGGTTTTGATTTGTAACCTCTCATGTATCGACTTCCCTTTTACCGATCTGAGCTTCAAGGAGTGCGTTAGTGTAGCTTCTAACCGAGAGAGAAGAGGGAAGCCGTGTAAACAAGGATGAAGGGAGAACGCTTATCTTCTATCATTTCGGGTTTGAGGTCATAGAAGGGGAGAGAGACGGTGTTGGTGTAGCTAGCAGTCGGAGGAAAGAGAGAAGCGAAATGGGTGATGGCGGGTATCTGAGGATCACTCAAGACTTGTGTTATTGGGAAGCGGTGGTCCTGGTAATGACGCGGATGTTAGGTGGGTTTTGAGCGCAGGTCAGAGAAGGGCGTTTTAATAAAAATTCAACGAGCAGAAGAAAAATGAATAAATAAATGAAAGGTAATTATGTGGAGGCGGGTAACGCGCCATCAGGTGGATGGTGTTATGTAGTGAAGCGGAAAGGAAGATAATCTCGGGCAGGGTCAAATAAATGAGAGTTTGATGACGCGCATATTAATATGATGATGATAGGCGCGGCGAAAAATAGAAGAAATGAGCGGAAAGGACTTCCTAGAGATCTGCTGGGCTAGAGAGTAAGCTCCGCCTGTGGTCGCCAATGTGAATAGGGTCAAATACAATAGGCTCTAACTCCTCCTAACCACAGCAGTCCCTTTGATGAGAGAGAGAGGAAGAGAGAGAAAAGTAGAGAGAGGTAAAACCAAAAACCAAAATGGGATCCCTTTCCAAACACTTTTCTCTTGTTATTTATAGAGATCTCTCTCTCCTATTATCCTGACATGTGTCCCACAAACTCTTTATTACAAAAATGTCATTCCTTTATTCTAAAGTTTATCTTGACTTATAGTCTTACTGCCTTGACTTTCTCATTTTGACTTCTTTATGGGCTCTTTTCGTGGGCTCTAGAGCCTTAGTAGGCTCTTAAGACCTAGCCAAATTCTAGGTATCCACATTTACCTTCCTGGTAGTGCAAAAATGTTGAATCTACCTTATTTTTCAGAATTTCAACCACACAATTATCTTCATCCATGTTAGAGAATTCATTTTCTGTTTTGAAAATGTTGAAACTACCTCATTCTTCCTACTGCGGTTCTGGCTATGCTTAAGCTCGAAGTCTTAGCTGGAGATGAAAATATTTTAGAATCAAGGAAAATGAATGATTTCATCCTTGTGCTTGGTAAATTCCAGCAACTGAATTTTTCTTTAGCCGAGAAACTCCATTGCAGCATCATCTTGAAGGTTATTATTCTGGGCAGTGATCGAAGTTAAACCAAGACTGTTGATTCAAGTAGAGTTTTCACTAGTCCTCACCAATTAAGGTTAAAGCCTACAGTTGAGTTGAACCATTCCTCTAAGTACTTGGGAATTGAAGTTTATGAGATCCAACTCTCTTATTGTATTTGAGATGAAGTTATGAGTCTGCAAATTCATGGATTCCAACGGAGGGTTTACATTCTGGCCAGTGATGGAACTATGGTCAAGACGGAAGTTACCAATGATTTTCTTAATAGTACGTACCATACTGTGTGTTTAAATGATAGGAGACGTGTTATCTTCCAGGGAACAAGCACTGAAGACTTGAGCATTCCGTTCATTTTTAATGGAAGAGCATGGATTTTGGAAGTGGGAGTACGTTCCAGTTTGAGGCCTGCCATTTAGAGGAAGGGCTTCAGTTTTATGTGGGCCTTGGTGTTTCATGTGTTGGGCTCATTTCATATCCTTGAGGACAAGGATGATTTGAAGGGGTGGGATTTGTCATGTCCCGGATATTGGCAGACTGACTTCAGTTACGGGCCATCTCCTTGGTGTGCCTATAGTCTGTATTACTTATGTAGTTGTGTGAGTCACATGAGTACCAGAAGGGTTAGTGTCGTAGTTTATTGTATGTTTGGGGGTAATTATGGTAGTTGTTACTTGAGCTTATCTCAGCTATATCTAGCTGAAAATGTAATGGAATTGATATCAGAAAATTAATATCAAAACACACTTAATTCTTCTCTTTTCCTTCCTTCTTTCTCTCTATGAAGCTCCCTCTTAGCTTTTCTTAATCTTTCCTTTCTCAATTGATTTGTTCTGGATCCAATTTGTAGTGGAAACACTACAATTTTCTCCCTAAGCATTCTGCTTTTGCTATGCACGAATTCTGGAAAGTCCGCTGGACTGAGGAAAATCAGTACCTCTTAGAAGATGGTAAATTTGTTGTGGCGATAACGGTCACTGGGTAAAGAAGCCTGAATTTTGGAAGAAAGACGCCAAGGGAAGCAAAGGCCAGAAGAGGAAAGGAAAAGATGGAGACAATGTTCTGGTAACAAACATTTTAATTTTGTCTTAAAATATATGTATATATTTGCCTCTGTTTGTTAGTGGAACTGATGATGACAGCTTTTTCTTTCCTTAACCACTTTCAAAGAAAAACAAGAAAGACCAGCAAACCGATCCTCTTGCTCAGCTGAGGAGTCAGCTAGGGACGCTTCCTGGTATGTCTCTTGCTGAGCCCAAAAAAGACGCCGACCCCAAAGCTTCGTCTGCCGCTAAAAAAGATAGCGGCACCACCAAGAACAAAGAGAAGCCACTAAAGATCAAAAAGACGTTGGCTTCAAAGAAGCAGAATGAACCTGCTAATTTGAATGTTGCCGTCGACCATATCCCTGAGAACCAATCTGTGAAAGTTGCGGATCAGTATCAATCTGTGAAGGTGGATGAGAAAACTCCCACGACCCCTCAGGTTACTGTTCCTGAGTCTACTAACACACAGCAGGCTACCGCTGAAATTGATGTGAGCGTTACTAATGAATTAGTTATTCGACAGCATTCTCCTATCCGCTCAAGTAGCCAAGCTGAGCAGCCTTCTTCCGTTAATGACGCCGTCCAACGTCTGGTTCAGCTTCTTTCTTTGAACAATCTTCCTCGGGATTCCGCTCGTAGCAGTCCTATGGAGACCCAATTTCCGTCGAACAAGTTGGCAGATTCTTTTCCTAAGTTGGTATCTCAAGATGAAGGAGGTTCCAATACCCTTTATCTTGAATCAATGAGTAAGCTGAGTGAGCCTGGGTTAGCGCTGAAACCCGTTGAACTCATTGTTGTTGTTTCTCATCTTACTCCCTATGAGCAGTTCTGCAGTGCCGTCCTGGTAAGTTACTGCCTCAGCCTTGTCTTTTATCATTTCCGTCGGTAATTTCTTTTCTGAATGTGCCAATCTCTTCTTCTATTCAGGAATTTCAGCGCAACCTTGGCAGTATTGCGCTGAATGCTCAAGTACAACAAGAGCGTGACAATCTTCGCCAGGCGAAGGCCACACTAGAGCAGAATCTATCTAAGGAGAAGAAAGAATCTGGTCGACTACGCCATTATTATAACCAGGAGAAAGGAGAACACAAAGAACTCCAAGGTTAGCCACTTTCTTCAGTTTTCCCAGAGTAGTATTTACTTCCGCTGTTTCTTTTCTCCCAACTTTTAGTCCTTGTCTATTATAAGGTCGCCAGCAACATCATGACGGTCAATTGAGGCGGGTCGAAATTGAGATTGACAAGCTGACTAGCGCTAACGCTAAGCAGCGTAATATGTTACTCGATTTTGACCAAAACGTTAGATGGTACCGTCAAGAATTTCACCATGTCACTGACCTTAATATAAATCTTGATCACCTTCTCTAAGTTTCTCGAGCGGATGTGGAATGGATGAAGAACGAGCGTGATAACGCTTCCCGCTTAGCAGAGTTGGAACGTAAAGCTAAAGAGAAAGCTATTGTGGAGCATATGAAAATGACCTCCCAGCTAAAGGATAAGGAAGCCGCCATTTCTGGCTTAACGTCTAAATTAGTTTGCCGAACCGCTGAAAGAGATACCGCTCGTGATGAAATTCAGCGTCACAAGGATTTCGCCCAAATCCATGGAGATCGTGCTAGGCAATTAAGTGAAGAGAATGTTATTCTTAGGCTCAGGATCAAACAAGCTGTGGGTCCCTGTTCTGATCAGGAAGTTTTAAGTAAATTGGATGAGATTAATGTTGCCAGGGAGGGTATTCGTATGCATGTTAATGAGCTAGAAGGTAGTCTTCCTAGGGTTTTTATTTCGCCTGCTAATTCTCAAAGTTGCCTCTGCCTCAATTCTAATTTGTTTTCTTTTGGTTTCAGAAAAACACAAGAAGCTCGAATCCCAGCTAGAAGAGCAGTTTGCCACCTTATAGGAGCATGAAGGATGTAATCCCAAAATTACCCAGTTAGAGGGACAAGTAAATGAGCATCAATCATGCAAGGATAAAATGCATGAGCTCTGGACAGAACATCTACAGTGTACTGGCAAGATTACCAATCTGGAGAATGACGTCAAGGCTCTCCAAGATATCAAGAAAAAATTTGAGACTGAATCCTCCAAGTCTGCAAAACTTCAGAAAATGCATGATCACCTCCAATCTGAATTAAACCTTACTAGGAAAGTTGCTCAAGAGAAAGTTGAACAATATGCCGCTAATGTTAACATGGCCGGTTTTCTTGCTGTTCAAATGTACTTGGCGAAATTCTGCCCAAAGCATGATATTAAGGTACCGGTAGAGTATGGTCCTGACCGCCGTCCTCCTGGCATGAAAGCTGCTCCTTCTACCGCTGAAGATGAGGGTAACGCCAATGAAACTGTTCTTGTAGAAAGTGGGTCTGATTCTGAGGAGGAGAGTGAAAGTAGTGAAGACGGAAGTGACGATGATGAAGTTGGTGAGGATGAAAGGGGAGATAATCCAGTCGGCGAGAATGACAATCACGACAGCAATGAAGAGGACGCCAATGAAGATCAAAGCCAGGATGCCGATCAATCTGACAAAGGAAAGGGCGTGATTACTGCTGAAGATAAGGGAAATGATAATAACACTTTTGTTGAGGATCTTCACATGGCTGTTGACGATTCCAAGAAACCTCCTGAATCATCAAGCCAACAAGCGTAACTTGATTAGCTCTATGTTGTAGGTTTTCTTGCTTTTGACTAATCATGTAATATGTTTACTTCATCAACTTTTTGTTGTAAGATGTTAATGAATTTTTCCTTTTCTATATATGCATACTTTTAGACGCTTGTATTTTCTTAAGCGACTATGTTTCTTTTTACCGCTGGCATAATCAAATCCACTTGGTCTCAATGATGAGATGACAGTTATCTCGCTGACCACATCACAACCTTACATTATACATTGTTACTTGTGCCCGTCGGCGATCTATTATAAGTGGGGTGGTTTACCATGACAAGAGTTTTATATTTTTAAGCCATCACTTACAGATCAACAAGTAACACGTAAGGAGTTATAGTTCCAATGGTCAGACCCGCTGTTATTCAAAGCTATTATCATTGAAATCCAAAATGTTTTCTTATGCCCTGCAAGTAATTCCAAAATTGATAATAATTCTCTTGTGCCTTAAGCACTTTTAGCTATGCCAACGTATGTTATTTCGAAGAATGTTGGCAGCTTGCCGCAACATACTTCGGAGAATGTTGGCAATTTGCCTCAGCGTATAATTTTTCAACTTTGAAGACTTATGGCGATTGTGCCGTAATATATGGCTATTGAGCCTTGGAATTTTATGGCAATCTTGCCTCAGCATATGGCTATTGAGCCTTGTAATTTTCATGGCAATTTTGCCTCAGTATATGGCTATTGAGCCTTGTAATTTTCATGGCAATCT
>JAJJMA010032202.1:467-11071 GCA_023529015.1 Papaver nudicaule
AGATGTGTTTACTTGAGGACAAGTAAAGACTAAGTGTGGGGGAATTTGATAGGTGTGCAAAACACCTATTCAAGAGTACCTAAATCATACACTTTAGTCGACTTAAGCCTCGTACATTGTTTATTCTAACCATTTTCTATTTTGCAGGTATTTTGAAATCATATTTAATAAAATGAAGCAAAAACGACTCAATTCACAACCTAGAGTCACATGGAGTTGGTGGTATTTGAACATAAGAAGGATACACGCTCAAAAGTGTCGCAAACACGAGTTATCGGGACCTCGGTAGAACTGAGTTTAGGGCCTACAGCATGAAAGGGGGCCGGTCGGTTATTTCCAACCCCCATCAGAGAGATAAGGGGCACCACCTTATCCATTATAACAGAACACAGATTTTCTTTATTTTCAGATCTATGTCTGAAAACGGGAAAAAGAGCACAGTGAAGAGAATGGCGACTGAGAGAAGGACAACAGATTCGAGCTCAGGGACGCGGGAATAGAAGAAGAGGTTCTGCTGATGTGATTCAGGGGAAAAATTGGCCTTTGGGACTCAGCTCAGGCGGATCCAATTGAAACAGCTGAAGGTTATGGCTGTTGGAGATTTAGGTGGTCAAAGAGACATTAGAAGCAGGATTTGAGCTTATCTTGTGATTTAAAAGTTTGGGCTATGTGTGAATTATGTTTTTGAACGATTGTTGGAGCTGAATCTGATCTGCTGGTGAAGCTCAAGCATCTGCCATTGATGCCGTCTGTGAGGTTCTGATGGGGCGAGACGACGACGAATGGGGCTGGTATGATTAAGATAAAGCAATTCAAGATGATTCACGAGTTGGGTTGCTATTGAAATCTAGTTTGGGTTTCGTCTGATGGTGGTTTGGTGATGAGAGTTCGTCTGGGGAGTCTGAGTTCTGATGACGGGAGGAAGAAGATGGTAACGTGCTGTTCGCACGTGCAGATGTGAAGAAGTTGAAGACGTGCAGTTCGCACGTATGGAAGACAGACGCAGACTGGGCTTTCTGTAGTTGGGCTCAGATGAAGAAGTTTAGCAAGGCTTCAGGTTTAAAAGGCCCAGGACGTGTTTTGTGTTAGAGTTGAATGGGCTGTGGTTTCCTAAACTAGGTTAGATAGTTCATGGATGTATAAAAGGCACAGACGGACAGACACAGAGTTTTGGAAGATTTTGGAGGCTACTGTGCACACTTCCCGAGGTGGAGCTTTGGGAGAAAGATTGGAGCGTCGGGACAACGGGTTTTTATGATTTCTAGCACTTTCTTATTATTTTCTATGGATTTCAATAAGAACATGAGTAGCTAAATTTCTTTTATTGGTTGAGGATGTAGTCTTTATATTGCAAGACATGTTATTTGCTTAATTATGGAGTTAAACTTATTCATATTTATTATCGATTCTATTCTACTATGTGGTTGAGTGTATGATTGATGTATTACACTAAGATAAAACATCTTTTGATTCAATTTGAGTTAGATTTTGTTATTATCTATTGCTAGAACTAGGTTTGGAGATACGAAATAGTTGAAGAACCTATTCATAAGTAGCACAATATGATTATTGAGGTGGTGATAGCTTCGAGAGTCATATGTAGGATACAACCTTTGTTGAATGAGCCATTCATGGTGGTTCATTGCATTGATTAGCCTATTTCACAAAACTTAGTGCTCTTAGAGAGTTGAACTCGATTACTCATGGTGTCGAGTTATTCTCTACGTAGTATTCACACATTCATCGTTATGGTGTGTGATGACATTAGGAAATTTCGGACTATTTTCGCGATGATGTATTCTAGGGCTTTTGATGATGATAGAACTAGTTGAAACTCCATATATTATTCATATGCATGTTAAGCAATTTAAGATGAACCCTTAACCAATATTCTCCACTCTTGATTACTTTCAATTATTCTTTGCGTCTTATTTACTTGCTTTTATTTTATTTTGCTTTTTAGTTTAAAACAACAAACATCCCCCCCTTTGGTTACTTTTAAGTTTTCAAATACAACTGATAACCAATCTCTCTCTGTGGATCGAATCTGTTCTTACCATTATACTAACTTATTTATTGTGAAGGTTAAGAACTGAAGTATATTTGTGCGAATTCGACACGCATCATCCTACAGTTGAACTATGGTTCATTTAAAGAAAATGTGTTTTACTGTGATTGGGTGAAGGTGGAGACTGGAGTCAAGATGTGTAAGGATTCAGATTATCCTCTGGTCAATCTTTCAAGAATGAAGAAGAAAAATGCTATCACAGACGAGCCCGTGATTCTCGCGGAACAGGCTACCCAAGTCTTTTATTCCCAGGATTTGAAAGAGCCAGCCTACTGGGTTCCTATGCATCCCTCCAGAAGACTAACTATCAGTGTAGATAGTGCAGATGTACCAGCTGAAGGCAGTTTTCAAGATATTTTAAAGGAAAAACCACATCTTCGAGCTTTGCTCACCTATTGGAGCAACCCTGAGAATTTGAAATAATCTGTACGTTTCCTTCTACTTTTGCTTACAGTTTTACACCCCTTTTAGAGTTGTTGTTGGTTTGTAACTTTTAAGGTTTGTTCTATGCTTAGCTAACTCTGTTGACAATTGATTAATACTCTTTTTACACTTGGTTTACACTTCGTTTATTCCACCCCAATGTTAACACACACATTATATTTACACCCCGGTGGGTACCACCAAAATCATCTTCTTTACTACTACTATTTTATTGCTAAAGAACAAACACACCTTTCATTAAAGATCTGCTGCTTTTGGAAGCACTCACTTTCTCTCTCAGACAAGAATATTCAGACTTTAAAGCTCCCAAAAAAAGGTTGCTTCCAAGGAGATTCAGGGCTTGATTAAGGAGGGAATCTATTTCTCTCTCAGAGGAATATTCAGCCTTCATCAATCTCTTTTTCGAAAAGGTAAGGTCTTTATTTTTGGGTTCTTTTACTTTTCAACTGCCTTTGCATGTTGCATGGTGAATCCGTTAGTAATAAATGAAGTAGAATGCTAAAAATGAAGTGGAATCATGATAGATGGTGTGAAATCAAGATGCATGAAGTGAAATTTTGTTATGTTGGTCTATTTCTACTCACTCAATGCTTTTAGTGCTGCTCTGTTTAATTAGATTTTTAATTAACAAATTAGATGAAATCATGACATGGGTTTAGTTTGGTTTACGTTATTATGATCTCCAGATGTGTTTGATTTCAGTGTTGTTTTTATGAAAATTTTAGGGTTTTGGTCTGTTTCAAATGTCCAGTATTGATGTCGTGGTCGGATTTTGAAGTTAACATTCTAAATGAAGTGGAATCATGATAAATGTCTGTGTGTCTGATTTGGCAAATCAAAAAAATCATGATAAGATTTTCCTTCTCATACCATGCTTGTCTCACATCTGTTGTTCGTAACTTATGAGGTTCAAAATGTTCAAAATGGAATGGAAAGGAAAAGTTTGACTCTTGGTGTCTTCATGGATGATCTGTGTTGTAACCTCGATAATGCTGTTTATATTACTTTGAATGTATGAATGTATGAAAAATGCAGGGATATGGCATCGAATAGCCGAAACTACTCAGAAGCAGAACGTAACAGAAAGGGAAAACGAAAAAGGTCTGACTCTGCGGAGAAGGGGAGCTCCGAACATTCTGATGCTACTTCACAACCCTTCAATCCGTTGATTGCTTTCAACAACATAATCCATAGATGCAGCTTGGATCAAGCAAAAGAGATTGTCAAGCGTGCTTCCGATTATGTCGGTTGTTTGGAAGTAGGCCAGAGAATTAAGCATGACAGGGAGGAAGAGAGCAAGAAACGCAGAAGAGAGCAGAAGGATGATGCTGACCTCAAAGAATACCAAAATAGGGTGCGAAGAGAAGCCCAGCTCCATCGTCAGCTTATAGAAATGGAAACGGCGCCACCCGCTAAAGGTATACCCTCCGATGATGATGCGGAGGAAGCAAAACCTGAACCCCTAGTAGAAGAAGAAGAAGAAGAAGAAGAAGAAGAAGAAGAAGAAGAAGAAGAAGAAGAAGAACATGTACATGAAGCCGACCCTTTTCATGTAGGAAACTTTATTGATGAGCTAGTGGCTGCTGATGAGGAGCAAGAATTGAGGGTGGATGATTGGTTCGACTACCGGATGGGGGAAGTGGATGATGTGGGTGTTGTTGACTCTGCTGCTGCTACTGGTACTGTTCTTGTTGCTTTTAATGAAGAAGAAGAAGATGAGAAAGATAATGGGGATGAGGAGGAAGATTCTGACGAGGAGGAGGAAGAAGAACCTGATGATGAGGAAGATTCCGAGGAGGAAGATTCTGAAGAGGAAGAAAATGATGAACATAATGATATTGTTAATGGGGATGAGGATGACGAGGATGGGGACTCGGGTTCAGAGAGTTCCTATTATTAATATTTGTGTGTATAAATATAATTTTTTGTATATTTTGGGATATTTTAGGGAAACTGGTTGTGTTACCAGTAGTTATGGATATGGCGCACACACTGAAACTCTTAATTCTGATTGTGTGTGCGCTTTCATAACTGTGATTAACCTAGATACTCTTAACTCTGATTGTATCAACTCTGACCCATTTTTTGTTTCTTTAGTCAGAGTTGTATTCAGAACTTGTTGTGTGGGCTTTTTTGTTTCTTTAGTCAGATACTCTGGCAGAAATATGCAGGAAAACTGGAAGATCTTTTATGTATTCAGATATCCCTGCTAGTCAGCTTAATGTAAATCAGTGAAAATCAGTTATCTTGTAAATCCTTTGCTCAGTAATGTAATTTTCTTTTCGTTTAAAAAACAAAACTGTTGCTTTAGGCCCAAGGGGTTTGGGAGAAAAAACAATGAAACTGTCCTAGTGGCATATATGTCCATAGGAAGATTACTCAAACTTGCCAAAAATGGGTTCCTTTATGCTTCTACAAGGATTCCACCTTGAATTTGCCATAAATGGATAGGATCAGTTCAACTCTGGAAGATCCTGGCTCAGAGACACATGATCTAGGGAGTGGTTTGGAGTGATCAGAGTTCAACTACATCACTTTTTTCAACGGAAACAACAAAACCGTCTCATAAATCACTTTTTTCAACGGAAACAACAAAACCGTCTCATACCTTACTATTTTCCACTGCCATTAGGGATTTGAAATGGAGTTCAGAGGAAGATTGTAACTCTCACTTGCCCAAAATGGGTTCCTTTATGGTTCTACAAGGATTCCACCTTGAATTTGCCATTTTTGGATAGGATCAGTGCTACTCTGGAAGAGCCTGGCTCAGGGTATGGCAAATTAGGGAGTGGTTTGGAGTTCAGAGGAAGATTCTCAAATACAACACTATTTTTCTACGGAAAAAACAAAACCGTCTCAGAAATATCACTATTTTCGACGGAAACAACAAAACCGTCTCGACTACATTAGTATTTTCCACGGAATAAAAAAAACCGTCTCACCTATATTACAATTTTCTACGGAAACAACAAAACCGTCTCAGAAACATTACTATTTTAGTGAGTGGTTTGGAGTTCAGAGGAAGATTGTAACTCAAACTTGCCCAAAGTGGGTTCTTTTAAGGTTCTTTTAAGGTTCTACAAGGATTCTTCCTTGAATTTTTCATAAAGGGATAGAGTCAGTGGTTCTGTGAAAGATCCTGACTCATAGTATGGCAAGTTTGGCAGTGGTTTGGTGTTCAAAGAAGATTCTAACTAAATTACTTGCCCAAAGTCGAGGATCAAACAAATTTCACTTTGAATTGGTACAAATCAGTTATTAGTTAACATTTATAAATCAGTTCTTATGAAAACAAATCTCCAAACAACAATATCAAACAAATCCCTAAATCAGAAATTCTCATCTGCCTTTGCATTTTCGACGGAAAATAACAAACCGTCTCATATATATTACTAATTTTTGTAAGAAAATATCCACCGTAGATTACTATTGTTAAGCGAAATCTCCACCGTCCAAATTTGACGTGTTTTGTTATAAGAAAATGTCATATTATTTTATTTTGGTGTCCCATGTCCTACCCTAACTTTTGAAGTTGACCAAAATTTTAATTTGACTTGACAAAGTCAATCGCAACATTTAAGCTCGATCCGTATGATCTTTTCACCTCGATTTTTGGGACCAAAAACATATCTCTCTTCTATTATTGAAACTTTGGGCAACTTTACTCTCTGTCCAAAAGTTGGAGCTAACTTTTAGATCTCAAATTTTCGTTTCCCACTCAAATCCCAACTCAGATACTTGTTTCAATTTTCGTTTCCTTCTCCCAATTCCTCTTATTCCTCCAAAATTTTCGATTCCCTCTCAAATTTCTTTTCCCCCTTCTCCAAATTTCAGAAACATTTTGAATCTACCTTTTCTCTATAAAGAAGAGAAGATGGAGTTGAAGCTTTGTTGCCATTTTCCTGTTTTCACAAACTCTCTTCCGATCTTCACTCACATCGTTCATACCTCTTACCACGCATCTAACCATGTACCTCAATCAATCTCGAAAGGTAATTTCTTTAGATCTATCTTGTTTTTTTCATTTGGTTCTTAGGTTGTGTATGCTTAACAATTGTTGTTTGCTTTAAGAATAGTTGAGTTTTTTTATTGTTCACTGCTTCTATTGTCTATGCTTAATAAGTTACTTACTTGTGGGTGTTGTGATCTCTTTCCATAGATCACAACTCCAAACTTAGGGTTTCAACCAAAGTGCAGGTTTTTGATTGTTCGCTGCTTCTATTGTTTACGCTTAATAAGTTACTTACTTGTGGGTGTTGTGATCTATGGATCCAAACTTAGGGTTTCAACCAAAGTTCTAGTTTTTTACTTTCATAACTTGCTATGTATTCAAGTTTTCTCATATGTTGTTTGTTGTTTGTTTTTGGTTCGTTTGTATGAAGATGTCAAGTCAGGAGTCAGATGAAACTTCATCACCAACCACTAGTACTCCTCCTAGTGGTAGTCCTGATGCTTCTCAAACTACTAGTACTCCTCCCACCGGTAGCTGTGATCCAAGATTCCTTCGATCCAGATATCTCGTTGACCTCGATGAGCATGGAAGACCAATGGGAGTAAACGCCAGTAGGTTTGCTACCAAAGCTGGAAAGCTCATCAGATCCCACTGTCCCGTCGACTGCAAAGACTGGAGGCTTGTACCTCAAAAGTGCAAGGACACGATGTGGGCCGCTCTAATGGTAAAGATCCCCCTTCAATCTATAATACAACCACTGTGTTTTTTTGTCCATTTGTGCGTTACGCTGATGCCAACCGCAGTCTTTCGTTGCTGACATAAATACTTTCTTGTTCTTTTCAGGACACTTTCTGTTTCCCCATCGACGATGCTCTGGCTAGAGTGGCCGTTTCTGGGATGTTTCCACAGAAGTTTAGGTCCCACAAATGGGGACTACGGACTAACATTCTTGACAGGTGCAATAACAAGGAAGAGATGATTGCCCAGTGTCCATATGGCATGAACACCGATGTCTGGGAGCGGTTTATCGACAATGAGCACGAGGAAGGAGTTGCAGAGAAGCATAAAAAGTTGGGAGCTAATCAGAAGCATAGAGAGTACACACATTGCTTAGGAAGACTCTCATATGCCAGCAAGTCATACATGGTGGTAAGTACTTTGGTGATTCTCTAAGAACATTTAAATTCTCCTTGTATGTTACCTTTACAACCCCTGTTACTGTTCATACCGATTATACAGTCAAAAGAAGAGAAAAAACCTGTTGCTAAATGCCGTGGAGAACAATGGTTGCTTGGACATAAGCGCAAGAATGGAGACATAGTGAAAGGTCTTGATGACAAATATGTGAGTATACAAGACTCATACATTTTGAATGTTCACGTACACAAGACTCTTACACAAAAAAAATTCCCTTGAATTTCACAAACAGGTAGAAGCTGCAGTGAAGAAGAGAAAGGCACTGTTAGAAGCTGGCGAGGGAGAGTCAGAGGAGCTGTCTTTTGATGACGATCCACTTTCAGAAGTGTTTGGAGTTGACAAGCCAATGAGCTATTGCCGTTCCTTTTCCTCGACTATGTCCATGAAGCAGGCAGTAAATATGAAAGTAGGGGCGGCCCTTAAATCTTCTAGCATATGTAAACTCACTGATGGTGATGCTGATGCTAGAATGAACCAGATGCAGCATGATCTTACGCTTCTTTCAAAGGTGAGCTTGAAACATGATCTCCTATAATTAGTTCATTTATGTCTTGTGTATATTGTGCATTGTATATATCAGATTCTAATCAGATCAATTTTTGAATGTATTGGTCCTGCTTACAGCATGTTATGAGTTTTATGGCTGCCACTGGAAGGGTTCAGGATACTACTTCTCCTTCCAGTCAAACAGCTTCTGCCCCTGGTGATCTTTCTGATTCTCCAATCAGAGAATCATGTTCAGTTGTTGTAGCTGACACTGTTGCTGAAGCTGTTATACCTCTTATGGGAGATCATCAGGTGCGTCTTATCAACAAGAAAGGGGATGCATTTGCAACTGGTCATGTACTTGGTGGAGCGCAGGGGCAGTCTTGTCATGGGGCTACCGTGAACCACAAAGTGGAGAGAGTTGTCTGTGTTGAGGAAGTTATGGATGCGCTATATCCTGTTCCCGATGCTCCACAAGGGGATGACTACAATGTTTTGGGAGATCTGGTAGGTGGACAGTGCTTCATTATATGACCCATAACCAGGATGATCCTTGTTTGAGCACTTCCCACTTCTTGCAATGGTTTTTTGTGAAGCTTAACTTTAACACTTCTATATACTGCTGCTTTTTTTTGTTGGGTCTTTTGGGTATCAAGTACGGACATATTTTGAGTTACACTTGTGTAAGTGTAATTGTTTGGACATCCTTATTATTATTATTATGTTGTGTGTGTATATATATATTTGTATCAAATATTCGATGTTGTTTATTTATTTGCTTTTGTGTACCTGTCAACCCCTTTTTAACTCCGCTATTTGAGATGCCGGTCCCCAGCCCGGGTAAAGGAGGAGGGAATAGGACTAGTTTGTTATATTTTTGCAGGAACTTGCAGAATGGTTGAGCTTGCTATAAAGAACGACAATCAAATACCAGGTAACATAGTTACTTACTCGTTCATGTTCTTGGATAATTATGTATTCTAGTTCGTTTCATACTAACCTACATGTACACTTCTCTTCTTTGCTGGTATGACAGGCACACAAGTGGGAGAAAGTGGCCTTTTCCGTTGTCAAATCAGCTCCTCAGTTAGTTAGAATATAAGGTATGTTACTGATATTAAAATTTCTGAGTTTGATCCTTTTAGTGCTCATCTTACTAACTTATGTCTACTCTTTTGTTATTTTCAGGTTGTGATCAAGTTCATATACTTTGACCAGTGATGATGCTTTTTGCATTAGTGAGTAAACTCTCAATATGCCTGTTTTCAGTATTTGTTATCATTTCTATGGTACATAAACTAAGGTTGATAGTTACTACCTTTATGTTTATTTTTTGAAGATTCAACGCGCAGACTTGAAGCTAGAGAATACTAGTGAGGAGGTAATCTAGGGTTGATTCTGCTGGTATGGCAGGTGCAGAAGTGGGAGAAAATTGTCCTTGCAAAGGTTGTCCAAGAGTTGGAATGAATTCCTCCCAACCACTAGCAATGTTTTTGGAATGAATTCCTTCCAACTCGTTGGTTAACCTTTAAAAACATTGTTGTTATTATTTTTCATTCTTGTTATTCCACGGTGCTGCTGCAGGTCTCCTTTTTTAATCTCAGGTTTGTTCATTACCTGATATTATCTCTTGAATGTTTTAGTTGTGATATCCTGTTTGATTTCATTTATCAATGATATTTGCTGATAACTTGTCTTAATTTGCTGTAGAAGTGGAAAAACGTCCGACGCAAATCTTTTTGGTGATTTCCCCTAGTAGTTATTTTCAGGTATGAACTCTAATTAAGCTATGATTGTGTATGATTGCTAGTGTGCCTCAGTTACAGATGAGAATTAAGCTCATTATCAGTTTAGTTCTGTGGTCAAATATTTGAGCTACTGTAGCTTGTTCTCTCTTTCATATAAGATGAGAATTATGTCGTAGGCGTAAGCCAGGGCTTCGGCTACCTTACCGCATAGCCTAAACTAAGATGAAGTTGTTTGTTATTGTAGATGGTGAAAAATGAGAGAGGGACAAGATTGTCAAAACACTCTCGAAAAACTTGTCTTATTAAAGGCAGTCGCCTATTCAGGCTCATCTCTATAGCTCAGAATGCAACCCATTCCATGAGCCGAACAAACTCTCTATGAGCTCTCTCTTATAACCCCGGTGGGGAGGGTAATATCGTAGAGCAGTACTAATGATTCCAGCAACATATTAAACCCATTGATCAGCTCAGAGCCAGACCTCGCTTGATGGTACACGGTGAAGAATCAACGGAGACGTATCCTCATGGATTTCCTCTTAAAAAAAACGACTCAACATACGAGTCTCGGTGCAAACCGGAGCTCCCTGAGAAGCATACACCAGCCTAAATAGGCCTAAGCAGACCTAATCCCAAGTTCAGGAAGGTCTAGCATACCATGGATAAACACGCCATGACCTCAGGTGTGTTGTAGCACAGGCACTCACACCAC
>JAJJMA010032208.1:0-17077 GCA_023529015.1 Papaver nudicaule
CCAACGCTAACCTCTAACAAATCCAAGTAATCGTGAATCACTGCGACGTCGTATGAGAAACATTTGAAAACCTGTCTCTGCTTTATCAGCTTGAATTGTGTTGGTGAAAGTAAGCTCCGTTTCGTATTATGATCCATGCCTGATCGAGTTAGGTGTGTAAGATAATTTCCATAAGGTTGGAATTATCTCATTGGGCCCATGTGATAACTTTGGGCTAATCTAGATGTTGCTAAACTAATTGAGTTTCCTAAAGGAGTTAGTTCCCTAAGCTCTTCTTTGATGGACGGTCGAGACCTAAAGCCCAATACTAAAACCCTAGGAACTTGGTCCTCTCTCTACCTATAAAAGGGAAACAGTAACCATCACTACTGAATCCAAGGAATACAATTCATTATGCCTAAGGTCAAGAAAGAGATACCAAGAACTCCACAAGGTATTATTGCTATTACCAGACGATCGGTTAAGCACGATGGATAGCGCTACCAGATATTCCGTATAACTATGCATATATTATAGTGTGATTATCATGAAGTTCATGATCCTGCGATTATATATCTATATATTAAATCTTACAGTTGGCATCTAGAGGTTGTGTTTTAGAACTCATGATTGTCCGATTAGAATATGCAACGATGACGTTTTTTTTTTGTTTGCTAACTACCATTTTTTTCCCCTATCATCGGGGCTGTTCAAACAACATAGATCATGATTTTTTGTGTCCGTGAATATCATGTTCTGTTTGTGTTGAGAATAGTCCCACATCGCCTGATATCCTGGATATGTGAAGTATATAAGTCTTGGGCAACCCTAACCTTGCAAGCCGGTTTTCAAGGTTAGTTAGGCCCATAGATTTCTACATGGTATCAGAGCGGGTGTTTGGGTGGTGTGTGGACATTGTTTAGCCCCTAAAGGGATTTGGGTGGAAGTCGATTAATTAGATACGTTGCAGCTAAAACCACCCATTAATCCTAGTTTGTACAACCTAAACCAGTTCTGCAATTGAACCAATAGTAACACATTTTTGGTTCTAACTTAATTATGTTTTGGATTAGGCCGTTATAAAACCAACTGGTAGCTAGAACCGTATAGTGTGTGTATAGTTAAAGAGAAGGTCTCCCATAAAAAAATGAACCTATTATATTATGCTTCCGCTTTATTGAAATCATTAATTTTTAATTTAATCAAGTTTATTAAAATTAACTTATAATTTAAATTGATTTTATCGAACGATTTCAATGTAAATTCTGATTCTAATGATTGAGCCATTTTTATTTGCACTATTATGCTTTTTTTTGAAGGAAAGGACTGCATATATTAACTTCAAAGCATTACATAGGTGTTTACCACCATTGACATGGTGTTTCCAAAGACAAAGTAAACAACCTCAACAACAACTTCCAAAAAGAGTGTAATGCTCCTAGTTACCATAGGTATCGAAAGGAAGGTCGAGTACAATAAGCTAGATCGAATCCACGAAGACGAGAGCCGGATGACCACAAAACCAAACCACTGAGGTGTTGCCATGCACCAAAGGTTGACGGCAACTGGCCATTTACAAAAATAGCCGGACGTAATGTATCCTTTAAGGCAAAAAGGAATTACCCCATAATGATGAAAACCAACATCTTCCTCATCCCGCCATAGCTTCATAAGATTGTCACTACTCCATGCTAGACCTACATACTTCACAAGTTTCAATAGGATACAACTCATGGTGCAGAGAAAAACAGCTAACCTAATAGAACTCATTAAACTAGAAACATAAACTAGAACCATATATATAGTACTAAGAACACTATATAAGCCTATTAAACACCCTAATTCAATATACTCGGTTAACCAAAAATTCTGGAGAGTCGTCTTTTATGTTGTAGTGAATCCATCAGTACCCTGCAAGTAGATTAACAAACAAGACAGGAGGGGGAGGGAGTCTCCAAGCTGAATAACGGTATCCAAGTACGAAAAGATAACCAAGGAATCGGAGTTGAGGAACGACGAAACAACCTTGGGAGGCGGATACAGTGAACACAGGGAATAACCAAGATCTTAAAATCTGACCATCCCCCACATGTGCAATCCTAATTGAGTAGTCTTGAAAGTCTGGATAAGACCTAAATAAGTACCAACGGGCCCCAACTATTCGAGGGAAAGGCCTACCCTTCTTAATGGCTACAACTCCAGTCTTTTGCACCGGTGTACAAGTCGAGCTACCTTCGGAGTAGATCGGAAAAGGAATCCACCTAAAAGACTGAGAAGAGTTGTCTTCAAAAACCAGAAACAAATCCACAAAGACCAATGAGATAAAGAGACATTGTTTGCACCAGTGAAACCAGTGTTGCCGCTGCGCCATAGCTTGTGAGAGACCTGTCCTCACACAGAAAATTGGAATCTCGATCCTAGGGCAGAGGACTCTAGATGAGGAAGTCTGAGAGTCATCCATCAACTCTGCGAAGGTGCGAATTGTTCCGGTTTTAGCAGCAGGTGGTTGTATAGCAAAGTCCGTTGGTGAAGCAGGGAGCACATGAAAGGATTGTGATCCAAGTCTGGAGTAAAGCCTGATATATGTGGCCGTAGAAACTAACATCCCAAGAAACCATCTCATAATAACCCAACCAAAATAAAGCTCAGCAGCCAGTTGTATGACACCCAATAGAGTAATGTTAATGCAGAAATTCTGAGAGTCATTGGGGCAATTCCACCTATTTGTGACGGAAATGTTTGGTATAAAGCGCAATATCTTACCCATCATATGATAATCTCCCAAAAAATTCAGATGGCTGTTGTTCCCTTTAAGATGAGGCTGGAAAGTCTTCGGTTGTGCATGTGTTAAAATAGAAATTGCGTCAAAGTGATAAGAGCAAACCCCGACGAATTCCCAACGATTAGATTCCATCACCATCAACCAATCGATGTCAAACAAGGTCACACAAAGTTTAACCCATTCTTGAAAACTGCCAACTTCAAGAATCCCCATGCAACACCTCCAAAGCTTCCCAACATGAGGAGAAATCCCAGCTAACCAGTCCACCAACAAATCTCAAACTCTGACCATCACCCACATATGCAGTCCTAACTGTTTAGTCTTGAAAGGTTCTGAATAAAATTTAAATAAGCACAAACGGGCCCCTAGTATTCGAGGGAAAGGCCTACCCAATTTGTCGTCAGATAACAGAACCCAATCCTGAAAGACCAATGGTGTGTAGAGACTCCGAACTGCAATTCCGTAACCAACAGATTCATTAAAACAGTACACGTAACAGGAATCACGTTGACCGTGACGGTGGATGGTACGGTGGCTTTGACGTTGATGGCGGTGACAGCAAACTTGACGGTGACGATAAACTTGACGGGGACGGTAAACTTGACGGTGACGGAGACGGCTAGATTGACGGTAACAGTGATGGAGACATTGACGGCGACTGAACTGTGGATGGCGCCGTTGCTGAAGAAGATGACCGAAATTACAGAAACAAGAAATCGGAAATCTTGATCCACCAGAATCCAATTGACACAAAGTCAGTGGTATATTACCAGTTTCAGGGACTGAATATGAAAGGGGCCGTGTTGAAACGAAATCCAGACGGGATGAAATTGAAAGATCTAAACAAACCCGATAAAAAGGACTAAAATTAATCGCAAACAATACTAAAAACACATGGTGTAAAGCAGAATGATGGCTGTTAATAGTTGCAGAAGAAGGAGGGCTTCGAATAAGACCAACTAGTTGCAATCGCCGGCGGTCGGCAGCAGATAAACCACCTCTGCAAAACCAAAAAACAACGATACAAACACACTTAAAAACTAAAAAACTAGTGTAATAACAGCCTAATTGGGAGAAGCAGACGTAAAAAGCGGTAGTTTTACCCAGATCTGCTCCATAAGGAGCCGATCTGGGCAGCTGAAAAAACGCCGGCAGTGGGTTTTGGATAGAGAAGATAGGGGAGAGAGAAAGTCTGGCTGTTTTTTTGTTAGAGGGTTTACAATTACTTAGATTTTGCACTATTATGCTTGTTTGTGCTTTATAATATGATTTTATGTGTTTGTGCATTATGGTATGGTTTCTCTTGTTGATTGTTTAATTATGTAAGATTATTGCACTTAAGATATTAAGTTGGGACTCTTTAGTTATCACCACAGTGATACTAGAGTGTTTAATTTTAGCAATAATCATTAGCGTTGTTGTAAGCATTTGCAAACCATAAGTTAAGGTTTTGCAGTTATCGACTTACTTTGATAGTGGCATTATTTTAGTTGTTTGGATATCACCACAGTGATGTCAAAGAACTTGTCAGTCATAATCATCATAGTGTTAGATGCTTATAATATTGTTTTGCTTAAATAATTAGAACAACAATTGCCCACAGGTAATTCGAGTTCACATATTTAATAAAACACTGAAGGGTTTGATCTTTGATCATGCATTATGGATTTAAATCACTTTATATCTTGGATTTGAATTACTTTAAAACATAATAAGTGTCTAGCGTCAATGTCTTTTGTAATCACCCTTAAGTGTATTTTTTAATCGTTTTGCTAGACATATAAATTAAAATTATGATTATGTAATTATTTTTAATTATTTCTCGCGCTAATGAAATTCATTTAATTTTTTGAATTAAGTCATTATCAAGTTGGGTGACCCATTATGGACTCGGTGCATTCCCCTAAAGATATTTAAGATTTAAAATGATGTTTATTGCTTATTTAAAACTTTTCATATAATTCTTGTTTATCTTGATTTTTAAATTAAGTATTAAATTTAAGCTAGCAATGCATTGAAGAGTTTTCCTAAACGAATTTTTCATTATCGAATCATATTTATTGAATATTTTAACGCTTGATTTTGGGTTACGAAAGATTCATTAAGTCTGAATTTTTTCTAACTTAGGTGTGTTGGGTTCTTAACAATTTTTACATGACATGTTTTGCAATGAATTTAAGAAGTTACTGTTTTCAGGTTACTCACACATCTGTTGGTTATTTCGTTGATGTCATGATTAAGTCAAACATGATATCATTAAGTGGGACTATTAAGTATCACATGAAAGGTTAGTGTGGTATATGCAATTTTACACTTTGTTATATTGTTTACTTATCACCACAGTGGTATTGAACTATTATGTCAAAGTGTTGTATGTGCTTTGAGCCATCTTAGTTTGATTTAACGATTAGAACAAAGTTGCTCACAGGTAGTTTTGGATCACACGTTGAACAAACATAAAGATTATCTAAATGTTTCATATACTTGTGGAATAATAGCCGCCCACAGGTGACTTCAATTCACAGTGTATTAAAATGAACTTTAGAATCATATAAGTTTGTTAAATACATTTCAGAACAAGATTCACCCACAGGAGATTCTGGTTATCGTATTAAACAAACATAATGGTGTATCATATGTCAAAGATCTTCGGAGAAGTTTCATGTCTCACTTTGATCCTTCCTAAGTTTTTTACCCACAGTAGAATCTTATTGAAGGAATGGTACTATTGTAATCTAATTGTTATGTATGTCTATGATTGGCCAGCTTTTGTTCTTTGCTGACTATGATTATTTTGTAGACTTTTGATTGTCCAACTTTTGGAAGATAAGCTGTTTATCACCTTAATTGATGATTTTTCACATTACTGTTACGTCTACCAAAGTGAAAATCATAAGGTTCAAACGGGGTGGTGAATATTGTGAAAGGTATGATGAACAGGATAACATCCTGAACTTTTCATGTAAAATCTTTAAAAGTTTCACATTGTTGCTTAATACACAAGTCCAAATTATCATTGGCATAAAGGTTATAGCAAAAATCATACTCTTATGTAAATGGTTAAATGGATTATGATTTATGCACAACTACCTGTACATTTGTGGATGTTTGATCTTCATACAACTGTGTAATTTAAATAGTTGTCTTAGCAAAGCAGTTTCAAAGGCACCCTATTTAACTGTAGAATGGCTGGAAAGCTAGTTTAAAACACCTGTAAGTTAAGGTTGTTCAGTTGTGATGAGGATATACATTCTCAAAGAATGAAATTGGATTTGAATACTATTAATGGTTCAATGGTTTTCTTGAATAATCCAATGGATTAGTGTTTTAACCATGGTATGATGTTTATCGAAACCGAAAATGTGAATTCAATACAGATGGCATAATTTGTGGGAGTATATGGATGTTGTGAATCTTCTCATTGTCGAATCGTTGGATAATGAAAGACCACAAATTACTGGTCCACTGCTCCATAATGAAATTACTGACAATAAAGAAATTGTTGACAACCACAAGAACCAGCTTATAAAGATCTCTTAGAGATTGCAAGAAAGTTGTTCATTACGTTTCAGTGGTTTGTTTACAAGAATTCGATTCTGATGAAATTCGGTTTTTGATTCACAAGCTATTATGAGTAATAATTTTGATTAACGAATTGATGCTGTGAGAGTTGAAATCAATGGTTGAACGTCAAGTTTGATATTTTTGTTTAAATTGCTGGAAGGACACAAATCAGTTGTGAGTAAGTGAGTCTCTCAGACTCAGCACGACTGTATTAGCAATGATAAACAATAATAAACTTATACTTGTAGCCAAAGATTTTACTCATAATTGAGGCATTAATTATAAATAAGTTTTTCTTTTGTGTCTCAGAAAGACTTATTCAAAATTATCAGTAAAATTATTAGTAGCTCATTATGACTTAAGAGTTGCATTAAAATAAATGTGAAATTAACCTGAAGGCTTGCCTTATAACGATATGAAAGATAGTCTACAAACTTAAAGAACCAATGTATAATATTAAGCAAGCCTCCTGGCAATGATATCTAAAATTCAACAAAACCATAAACTTTCTCGGTTTTGGTGAAATCACCGTAGATTCATGCATATACCTCAAGATCAGTGGGAGAAGTTTATACTCTTGGTTTTATATGTTAAGACATACTACTTTCGAGTAGTGATCTTGGCTTTATGCATATCTCTAAGATATTCGAAATAAAGGATATCAATGAAGCTTAATATGTGATAGTAACATATCACGTGGATTACTTAAGCTCTCATTTTAAGCATATATCGAATATTCGAAGAATTTGAGATAACAAATATTTAGCGAATTTTGTTTCACATCAGAAAGAAGATATAAATTAATCTTCATTATGTCTGAAGTAGAACATAAATTAAGTTGTTGATAAAGCCGAATGAATCGAGGAACAAATTATGGCAAAGTTATCAAGAACTTTGAGATACTAATTAATGTTGAATTATGTCTTACAACTAGTTAGTCAACCCAATATGAGTTGGTTGGGTTTTTCAGACTTCAATTCTATTTGGATGTGAAGAATTCATAAAGAAAGAATCCATTAATGCTACATCCGCATTTGAATTTGAATATGCATGACTGCGACACTTAGAGACTTAAGTTTGTCTCTACACTGCTGAAATTTATTGTATTTGTTTCGCAGCATTATGCACTATTAGAATACAAAAGGAACAAAACACATGAACCTTGAGTATTGATACGTGAATCAAGAAATTCAAAAACAAGTATTGTTCATTTATTGTTAAACACAATTATTTTGCAAATGCACTTATGCAACAATTACCTTTTAAGACCTCTTATGAAAAGATTGATATCTTAGGTCTGTGGGAGTAATTGATTATCGAATTCAGCTATCATGTGCTTAATTTTGGAACACTTGTTGAGCTCTTACTAATGTAACCTCTGAATTTATTTCTGTATCCATATTTAGTATACACTTATGTGAATGGATGAATGCTAACAGAAATCGTCTTTTTCGAAGACATCACTTGACCATTACGATACTCATACTTAAGTCCTAGTTGAGTAAGTTATTTGTGTTGTGGTACATGGAAGGGAACATGTTGATAACAAGACAATATGTAACCGCTATGACTCGCATGAAAAGTTTGCTTGATCAAGGTATTATGATTGTAACCATTATATTTTTTGTTTGGCAATTATACGCACCTTATGTTTTCTACGATTAACCATTAATAAATTATCCCATGGACCAGTGGGAGAATGTAAGATAATTTCCATAAGGTTGGAATTATCTCATTGGGCCCATGTGATAACTTTGGGCTAATCTAGATGTTGCTAAACTAATTGGGTTTCCTATAGGAGTTTGTTCCCTAAGCTCTTCTTTGATGGACGGTCGATACTTAAAGCCCAATACTAAAACCCTAGGAACTTGGTCCTCTCTCTACCTATAAAAGGGAAACATTAACCATCACTACTGAATCCAAGGAATACAATTCATTATGCCTAAGGTCAAGAGAGAGATACCAAGAACTCCACAAGGTATTATTGCTATTACCAGACGATCGGTTAAGCACGATGGATAGCGCTACCAAGTATTCCGTATAATTATTCTTGCATATATTATAGTGTGATTATCATGAAGTTCATGATCCTGCAATTATATATCTATATATATTAAATCTTACAAGGTGAAATTAAGCTCTCTACATAACTCAGCGGTATGCTCCATCCCATATTAAGGTAACTGATCTCGGGGATTCTAAAGAGTCTAAACCTATCATTCTTGGGGTCATACAACACTTTGATATGTTCGCTGATATCGATTAGCAGCTCACCGGTTGGAAAACACCATATCAGTTTCAAGCTTGTAAAAGAACGTACCAGACCATTCATGTATGTGCTAAAACTGAATCGTCTAGTCCAAGATTCTCTCACTCCATAATCTTTCATCACCCCCTCTTCTCTCTCTCTCTCCCCCTCCCTTCTCCAAAAACTAGAGAAACTTTTTATTTTCATCTTCCTTTGGGACTAGATCTGAGCAAAGATTTTTTAATTTTGTAGTTAGTATGTTGTATTCAATAATATATTCGCTATTAGAGCGATTTATCTTCGCTATTAGGGCGATTAGTTTCTTCGCTATTAGGGCGATTTTTTCTGCAATATTTCTATTGCTTTTAGTTTTCATTTTTGATGTTCGATCTATAGGTTTATCAAGTACAATGGCGATCTCCAGATATCAGATTCTTCAAATCGCCGGTCAAGATGTTGGGCAAAATACTTCTGTTTCCATGGAGCAAATCTTAATGAAGAAGAAGAAAAACAATCAAATGGTCGGGTTATCATCCATTGAAGACCATCCCCTCTCCGATTTAATCGGTCATATCATGCTTGTCTTAGGTAGTTCTATCGATTTTCCTTCTCTTTTCCTTGTCGGATCTCTCGATTTTGTACTACAACAAGTACGTTGTTCTTGTTATTTTATAATTCTTGATGTACTTGATCTCTATGTAACCTTGATTTGACATTATTAATGGAAAATGAAGATTTTTTATTAAAAAAAAAAAAAAAAAATCTTTCATCACCCATACATCAATGCGCTGCTGTTGATAAATATCTAAAGAAAGGCAGTCTTCCAATACCCCAACACAGTCGCAATATTCCTCATCTGCAGTCCTTATTCGCACTTCTTTTGGGAACAAGAAATCCACAAATCTCCTGGTACTGACATCGAAAGAGACTATAACTCTGGAACTAACTCCTTCAATGTTTTTAATGCCTAACCAATGAAGAGCTCCATTCACGAAAGAAGCCGAATTCGGTAGGATACTAACATAATGGTTTGTGCTTTGGAATGTTCTCCATGACTTGGAGCCTAGCGTATACACACCAACTTGATAACCACAAGTTTCATTTTCCTTACCAATCCTTACCAACATGTAATCATCAATAATGCAATCGTAATAAAACCCATATCCATATCTAATTGTGGAATTCGACGGTGCAAACAACAGAATTTGCATTAGCTTATACTCACCAGTTGATGGGTTCCCAATACATATATCCTTGAACGAATTTAAAGCGCCATGCAGATCAAACCATTAGAAGAAGAACCCAACATTGCGATAGAGCTATGAGGCATATCTCGGATAAGATAATCTATCGGACGACACGTACGTGTTTTAGGTGTAGATGTCCACCATGTTGATATGTAATCTACTACAAGAAACATACCCATACCTCCCTCGTCTTCGAGGAAGCGACATTTAAGCATGAGCTTAGGGTTACGGATACCATGATCAAAGTGAGCTTTAATGAAGTTTTGGCTACGTAGGACTGAACACAAGACCTTACATGCACATTTACAAGCTAAGATGGAGTTTAATGGTAACCTGAGAAAGATATCTACCTGAATATCTTCCGGAAGGCTTGGCAACGACGTTTTCTTCTCGTTCCTCTTCTTGAAGAATCGAGTGGTCTCTTTGGTATTTAGGTTAGTTATTCGGGTATGGGCCAAGATGGTGTATATCCTGTCAATTGGTGGGTCATGCTTGGGTGCTGTGTGACATTTCGACCCGGATGAGTATTCAGACCAGTCAGATGGGAAGGCAAAAAATAAGTATCGCAGTAGTTTGTTGCAGAAGTACTTCGGTTATAGAGTTGTTGTAGAACATGGTGACAATATCTAATTCAGTGCTGGGGGCATTCGAACCCAATAAGATTTGGCCATTACAGTGTGCACTTCTTTTCGTAAAAGACTCAGTCATGTATCAGAATGTCTAGGCAATTGGCTGTATTTTCCAGATTTGTCTTCTATTATCTAGCAGCAAAATGCATGCCTTTTTACCATGTTAACTCGTATGAAATCTTCTACTCCAATGCAGACGAGTTTGAAAGGCAATATTGAAATTTGGACCGAAGTCCACTACCTAGCTACAGGCCCAGTAGCTAGGCAAAGAAAATAAAATAAAAATCCTCCACCAGCAGACGAGTTTTGAACTCAGGTCGCTGGTGTCATCACCTAACAACTTTACAACTGTACTACAGTGACATCTACAAAAAAAATCTTCTATTATCGAGCCTGTATTCATTACCACCTGTACAATATATGGAGCATGTCACATACCTATTTTCGTTAGAAATTTTGTTGGTCGACTAAAATCCACTTTCTGATCATGATCTATGACCTACTAACTTGCTCAAACAAAGGGAAATTTGCTGCAAAGCTTCCTTGCAAAAGTTGTGCTCAAAACATACATGGCATTTAAGAAAAGGAACTTATAGTAAGAAACTTAGATATCAAAATTCAATTTAATGAGGAAGGAGGCTAATTAACCATACACATGGTGAAATATCACTACTAATTCCATGACCTCTTGCTATAATCTAAGAAAACGTACTGCTACATGGCCGTATGATAAGCGTTTGAAAACCTCTTTCTGCTTCATCAACTTGAATTATGATCAATACCTGATCGACTTAGGTGAAACTAAGCTCTCTACATAATTCAGAGGTACGCTGAATATTTTATCAAAGTCACTCATACCCTGGACATTTAAAAATCTGAACCTGTTATTCTTGGGGTCGTATAACTGTTTGTGCAAGCCGGTATCGATTAGTAGCTCACCGTTTGTAAACGACCATAACAGTTTAGGAAATTTCAGTGCCGTGTTTGTGGTACTAAAACTGAATCGTTTAGTCCAAGATTCTCTCGCTCCGTATTCTTGAATCAACCATACATCCGTGCGATGAGTATACTTCTGATAAACACATAACGAAAGGCAGTCTTCCAATACCCCAACAAGGCAGTCATGTGCATTACCCCAGTCGCTTATTTTTACTTCTTTTGGGAATAAGATGTCTAGAAATCTCTCAGTAGCGACATCGAAAGAGACTATAACTCCGGAAATAGCTTCCATGATGTTGTTAACACTTATCCAGTGAAGAGCCCCATTCACGAGAAAAGCAGGAATCCTTTCATCAATAGGAAGCATGTAACGGTTTGTGCTTTCGACTGTTTTCCATGAACTGCAACTTATCGTATAGACCCCCACTTGATAGAAACCCGAATTTTCCTTACTAGCTATGCTTACCAACTTGTAATCACCCGCAGCACAATCGTAGCAAAACCCATGTGCAATATTACAGTACGGTACCGTCAAGAAATCACTGTACGGAAGTGGCGTTCTTTTGTATGCACCAGTTGCTGGGTTCCAGATACATATATCTTTAGAATAATTTAAAGACATGCATATCAAACCATTACAAGAACCCAGCATTTTTCTTTGAGACACATCTTGTAAGAAATTACACTTAGGAATAACCCCATCACATGTACATATTGTAGTTGATGTCGACAAAGCTGGTAACATTGAAACATAATCTATTGAACGAAACATATCCTTGTACTCGTAGGAAGATTTAAGCATGAGTTTAGGGTTACGGAAACCTTGATCAAGGTGAGTCTTAATGAAGTCATGGCTACAAAGGAGTGAACGCCATACCTGACATACATGCCTACAACTTAAAATAGAATCAACCGGTAACCTGAGAAAGATATCTACCTGAATGTCTTCAGGTAGGCTTAATACCATCATCTTCTTCTTCTGCCGCCGCTGTATCTTTTCCTCATACATGGTACAATTCGACGGGGTCTTTTTATAGTAGTTATTTGGGCCTGGGTAGTAATCTAGCCGGGTCCTTTTAGGTTTTTGGTAAATGACCATAGGAAGTTGGTCTTTAGGCTAACTCTAAGGCTTAGTCTTATGGTGTCCAATCTAGTATACTAGATTGGACAGCCACGTCAGATAGTAAGGTAGGGGTGGTCTTATGGCTTGGAGAGATTGGACGTCAAGTCGCTGAACCATTCAGCGTTTCCTAGTAACGCTGAATGGTTCAGCGCTTGACCGTCAACACCATGGTCAAAGCGCTGAACGCTTCAGCGCAGAAGATTTCTGCTACAAAGAATCGACAGGAGCCCTTTCTCCCCCATTTTCTCTTCTTCTTCTCTTCTTCTCCACCCAAACCCTATAATGCGTACTCAAGATCTCCGGGTGTAGATTATTTTTCGTTGATTCCCTCTGTGAGATTGTTCTACGTTCAATTATTTATCATTTGCCCCAAGTTTCACTTATTTTCACCCACAATTTTCACTAAAGGTATGATGTTTAAACATTAGGGTTTTATTTTACTTGATTTTTGATTTTGATTGTATTTTGATGAAATTGATGTTTTATGTTATCTTAGTTTGATACTTTGGATGAGATGTGAACAAAATTTCCAAGTGAATTGATATTTAGAATTTTTGACATTTAATTTAGGGTTCAATTTAGGTACATTATGAAAGGAATATTGAGAAGAAAATTGTTCAAAGGTCTTCCGGATGATGACGATGAATTTGAGGAGACTGCTCTAGTAGTGACTGCGCTAATGGAGTCACAAAGGAGGCAAACAATACACCAACCTGTCCCGAATGTAGTCAAGAGTCGTCAAAGGGTGCATAGAACTCGTGTAGATGCCGATGCAAGGATGATGCAACAATACTTCAACTACAACTGTGTCTATGGGCCAAATAAGTTCAAAGGTCGGTCGCTTTGCCTCGCCCTCTTTTTCTTAGAATTTTAGAGGAAGTTTGTGATTATGACAAAGACTTTCTTCAAAAAGAGGATGCTTGTGGTATTCTTGGCCATAGTCCATATATGAAAATGCTTGCTGTAATGAAGCATTTTAGCAAAGGTCTTGGAGCAGATTCTATGGACGATTACGCACAAATGGGCGCATCCACTATCTACCATTATGCTAAGAAGTTTGTTGATGCAGTTATTTGGATTTATAATAGTCGATACATGCGTCTACCTAATGCTCAAGATACACAAAGGCTTTTGAAAGAAAATGAAGCTCGTGGGTTTCCCGGGATGCTTGGTAGTGTCGATTGTTTTCACTGGGCATGGAGAGAATGCACAACTAGCCAAGAAGGATCTCACGTGGGCTATAAGAAAGATCCCATTGTTGTTCTTCAAGCGGTGGCTTCATATGATAGGTGGATTTGGCACTCCTATTTTGGTTTGGGTGGGCAGAACAATGACCTAAATGTCCTGCATGCTTCGGGTTTGTTCGATAGACAACTCAATAATGTAGCACCTCCTTGTCATTTTCAAATCAATGGAAAAAACTACGACAAGGGGTACTACCTTGGAGATGGAGCATATCCTATGTATGGTCTTCTTGTGAAGGCATACAAACCAGCCGCCAACAATCATGAACTTCTCTTCAATCGGTACCAAGAAGCTAAAAGGAAGGACATAGAACGTGCATTTGGTGGTCTGAAGGGAAAGTTTGGTATAATCAGGAACCCATGTCGTTATTATGCCAAATCGGACATGAAGGCAATTATGAGGGCTTGCTTGATAATGCACAATATGTGTGTTGAGTTGGAATATCGCGATGAAGAATGGGGGATGATCACGGGAGACGAACCTCAACCTCCTATTGAAGGAAATGTAAGGCTACCTCCCCATGTTTTGTACAACCCTGCGCGTTGGTTGGAACTTCGCAAAGAACTCACTACACACATTTGGGAACGACATGGCCTGGGTTATCGCGATGGTGAAGTTCCAGAGGTGGTGGTTGATGATGCCATACCGCTCGAGCACGAGGGTACCACTGGCGTAGATACGGATGATGATCGCTACAATCAAGGAGATGATGATGATGGAACATTTTATGAGAATGGAGAGTAAACTTGACTCTTTTTTGCATACTTCTCTTTAATTAGTACTACATTTATTTCTTGTAATAACTCCATAATACTCTTTTTTCATTCAAGCACGTTAACATTAGGCACGTTTACATTAAGTAGAAATTTGAACTACGTTTACAATTGCAACATCGTAACAAGTGTTTCATATGCTTCAAAGTGGATGAATTCTCTTCCATCATTTGTTCGGTATAAAACCTTTGCCGCTTCTCGATCATCATTCGAAGTTCGTAAGCAAATTGCATAATCTTTGCACCATCTCTTGAGGGTACACATGCGGTTTTGGAGTACCTTCACAGAACGTGGATTAGCATTGGCATTACCATAAAGATTCGCGAATTCTTGAGTGATACGTGTCCAAAAATCTTGGCGTTCCATGTCTTTGCCGCTAGTGTAATGAACAATTGCTATGCGATAACTTCTCACCAAGGCATTGTCTTCGGCAATTGTGAAAATCCTCGCCATGATTTGAGTTGAGTGTAGAAGAAAAGAATGAAACTTCACAAGTTTGGGGTGAAGAAGTTTAGAAGATGTGTAGACTTTAAATAGTGTGTATAGAGCTGATCGGCAGTTGGCTGATTTTGGTAGCCGTTGTAAAGCGCTGAACCATTCAGCGTTTAAAACGTTGAACCATTCAGCGCCTAAAATCCTCAGCCATCAGATCAAAATAAGACCGTTAATTTGAACAGCTAAGAATACAGCGTTGAACCATTCAACGTTACAAACGCTGTACTGTTCAGCGCATAAAATCCTCAGCCATCAGATCAAAATAAGACCGTTACTTTCAACGGTTCTGATTTTTTTACCGTTTGAATCTTCAACAGCTATATTTTCAGGCAGCCTTATAAATAGAGGACTCTTTCTCCTTCAACACTCACACCAAAATCAATTGCTTCTCTTCTTCATTGATTTTCCTCTTCTTCTTCAAAATCTTGTTATTTAGTTCAAAATCTTGTTATTTATTTGTTTTTTAAAAAAAGATGACTCAATTTAGCCCAAAAGAGGATGAAGCACTAATCATGGGTTGGATTATAACAACGAACAATTCGGAAAAGGGAAAAGATCAAAAAGGTTCAGAATTTTGGAGGAAAATTATGGAGGAATACAATTTGAGATGGAAGGGTACTGTAGTGAGGGATAAAAAGTCTTTGCAAAATAGGTGTAACACGATTAGAACTGAATGTAAAAGATATAATTCATACATCAGACCCTACTTCCGAGCAAAACCAACCGGACAGACCATAGACGATTATGTAAGTATTAGAATTTTTTTTAATGTTTTTGTGCAGTTTCAGAAGAACGAGGCACTAAGTTTTTTTTTTTTACAGTATCGGAATGGTCGTCAAAATTATGAAATCGAAGAAAAAACAAAATGGAAACATGATCATTCTTGGAGACTCTTGAAAGAATATTGTGTAGACTTCAATCCGGAAATTGGTAATGATGTTGATCCTCCTCAAAACACTCCAAGAACTCAAGGAACTCAAAACACTCAAGGAACTCAAAACACCGAACCTGGTCCTTCTCAAAACACCGAACCTGGTCCTTCTCAAGCACCTCCTGAGAATTTGGAGGCAGATTTTGATGATCTAACAATGAACGGGAGCACACCATCTACCCCTGGTTCTGAAACTGGCTCAGACATATCGCGACGAAGACGTTGGTTCGACCAAATGGATGATGTTAGAGGTATTGGGAGAGAAGCTTCCAAACGAATGGCTCGGGAGGCTAAAGCAGCAGAGAAATCAGATGAAAAAATGGATAAACTCATCCAACTTCTTGAAGAAGCGAAAACACAAAGGGCTTCCAAGTATGAATCAGAAGAAGGGTTCCTCAAGAAGAATTTGGAAATAGAAGAGAGGAACGCGGAAGTTGCTGAGAGGAACGCGGAAGTTGCTTTAATAATGGCACAAACAAAACAAAGAGAAGCTGATATGAAAATCCTTCGCACACCTCTCCATCAAGTACCACAAGCTGAACGTGCCCTCCACAAAATATGGAGGAACGAGATACTGATCCGTCGTGGCTTGGCTCCTGAGGAATGATTTATGAGTAATTGTTATGTTTAAATTAGAAGTAGAATTTAAATTTCAATGTAATTATTCCTTTAGGGAATACTCATTCGTAATTTTCTCCTAAAAAGTGTAGCAACACATTACTCGAATGAGCGGATTTAAATTTTAATGCATGTAATCCTTTAAGTTATTAATGAAAATTTATCTTTTAATTTACATATGGTGCAACTTGTATTTGTTTTATGAATTTGTTGGTATGAAATTTGTTCATTTTTGCATAACCGGTGTTTGTAAACTGGTGGTGTAACGTGAGTGTGAGAAAACAGAGTTAGAAACACGATATATTGCTGAAGGTGTCAACTGGGTGTATGAAAAAAAAGGTCAAACTCGGAAAAGTTATTTGACGCTGAACCGTTCAGCGCTGAAGGAAAACGCTGAACCATTCAGCGTTTTCTCGCTTTTTCAGCGCTGAACCGTTCAGCGTTTTCGTAGTAGCTACTACTTGAGCTACTACCAAATGCTAGGAGAGAGAAGTAGTACTACTA
>JAJJMA010032242.1:0-21626 GCA_023529015.1 Papaver nudicaule
TTGAATGTTTTATTGGTTTGACCAGCAACGGCTAAACTAAATTTTGCATATCGGGAGTTCGTACACTCAACAGCAACCAGATAGACTGATAAATAATCATCCACATTGCTACCCCTACGAAAAGCCAGCAATCGCCTAACACAATGATATCAAAATCAGAAATTGAAACATAGAAATAGTAGTACTGCTGAATAGGGGTTTGGTGACAAATCTGATTCAAATATACCATTTGTGAGGGCCTATTTTGAATATGGGAGAGAAATGCCTTTCCTTGCTCAATGTAGATACATTTTCAATCGTCCATTCGATTGTACAAGATGACGGGTTAACTGTATGCTGATCATTTGGTACTGCAAGCAAGAAGCAATGAAGAAATAACTCAAACAATCACTTTGCAAAATAAGAAAGAAAAAAGATTCAAAAGGGCTAACTAGTACCTTCCATTGGAGGCAAAATTGTTGCTAGCAGTGAAAAGGGTTTCACTGTGGAGAAGTGGGCAGAAGATGGGTATGTAAATACTTGTTCATACACTTTGAGTAGAATGCACAAAGTCTAAAAGGTGAAACTTTTTCCTGCTCAGAACTGTTGGAATGAGTTCTTGTTCTGTAATTCTTCAATTTTTAGTATAAATTTGTTGGTTTTGTTGATCTGAAGAAGAAAAAAGATGAAACTTTTATGTTGAAAAATTGTAGTAAATCTAATTTCCAAGGAGACCCATTGCTAACAATCACTTCTGAAACACCCCCAAGAAAGAAAAAGACTAAACGGAAGTGAAAAGAATTACCTTCCGGCAGAACAGATGCTGGTTGTTGTCGGAGAGAGGGAACAGACCAGACCACCAGAACACTCTCGAGTTTGACAAAAACCTTCCAAAACCCCAAATAAGTAAGTTGTAAGTATTACAAAAATGCCACTAATCACATGGCCCACCAAAAAGATCCTAGCACCATTATTTACTTTTACCATCTTTTTTCTGAAGGTAAGCTCAGTCTTTTACTGTCCCCAGATTTAGCAATGCTTAGTAGCCCCCATACTGGTACCCCACTAGGCGTCATGAACTTATTGACTCATTTCTGTGTGGCTCCTGTTTCTCCATGGGGGTGTGGCGTGTGGGGTGGAAGAGTTTGAGCCACATGCTTGCCACCTAATGGGGGATGACTCTGGTGTGCACCTTTGGGGTACACCAAACACTTTGTAGATTTAGCTCTATTGCCCATTGAATTGCAGGAATAAGTAACATTCCTTCTGATTTGATTACTGTGATTGCTCCTATATGGTTCACAACTCACAAGCCATAACTTAGGCCAGATAAAGAGGCATGTTCCAGCCAAAAATGACAAGCACTTCCCATTGATCCAATAGGAAGTGCTTTGAGAAAACGATTACTTGAGTGCCCAAAGTAAAGTGGAAGAATGCCCAAAAGGAATACTCGCTATTCATCCTTGCCAAGACTGCTACCACTGCCACAAGCAAGCTTAGCTAGAGCATCAACAGCTTTGACACATTTCTTATTACATGCATACAGTCCCATTTAGCAAAAGATGAAGACATGGGTTTTATACCAGATGGATTTAATGAGAGCTTGATTATTAGCAAATAAAAACAGGAAAGCTGATTTAGGGGCTTCAGAAAATGGTGATGCCCTCGGATTTTACTTCTAATGTCCAGCCGAATTATAGGGGGGTGTCAAAAGATCGTGAAATGACTAAGTTATCCTTATACTAATTTATACTAATTCTTACCCAAATTTACCCCAACCCTAATTACAAACATAAATACTTATATCCCACACAAAAAAAATCAAAACCAAAAAATCAAAACATCAAAATTTCTCCCCTCTCTTCTCCTCTCTTACCTCTCTTTTCTTCACCATTTACTTTCCATATTTTTCATTTTCGAGTTTTGATCATGGATGGAACCAACACTGATGCAACAATGGAGCAACAAAGGTAAGCATCCAAACCCACTCTTTTGTTATTGATTTTGGTGCTAAAACTAGGTAAGATTCACTCCATGAAAATCAATAAACGAGTTCCAGAACTACTTACGTCCGGCTATTAGAGCCGTAAGTCCCTCTTACGTCTCGCATCTGAAGAACAGCTAGCCGTAAGTAGTTTGTTTGGTAAGCCATTAAAGCTTCAGATCCAAGCCGTAAGTTCATTTTACTAGCCGTAAGTTAGTTACGTCTCATTTCGATACTTTAGTTACTAGCCGTAAGTTTCTGTAAATCAATTTTTTTTTGTCGCAAGGTTACAGGCCGTAAGTACAAACTTAGCAGACGTAAGTTTAGTTACGTCTGCATATGTATTTGGCGTAGTAGCCGTAAGTTACACTGCCAACCAAGTTTCTCACATTTCTCTGCCATATTTTGCGCTTCAGAGAACCAGAATCAAGTGTCGTGGTTGCACCAACTGAAATAATGCAAGTAGAGATTCCTGAATCCAGTGTTGTGATTGAACCAAATGAAACTATCCAAGTTATTGAGGAACTTCCACAAGGTGCAGAAAGGGAGTATCTTCCTGCCATAAGATCACCAATTCGTAATATTCTACCACTATTGGGTGATGACCCTGATCCTGGCCCCAGCTATATCCCTTGCACCTGTGACTTTGATGCACGACCAGTTCGTAATCTTCGACGCAAGAGAGTTGGTGAGGTGGACGACGTTCCTTGTCGCAATAGAATTTGTGTTGCAGTAGAACGTCTTCGTCCACTTGTCAAGGCGAATGGGGGACCGAGCTTTGAACTAATCCGCAGCCGAACATGGTTTGGAACTGGAAATGTTAGTTGATTTTGATTATGTGTTGAGTACGGTTTTTCTTTTATGTTATGTGTAAACCTAAACATCTATGGGTGAACCAATTATGTGTTTTAATGGTTGAATATTAGTAGTTGTATCATCTATATTTTGAAATTAGTAGTTATGTTGTATTTACTATTTCTTACTATTTACACCCGCAGAAACAACACAAGCTCTCTTTTTGCACCCCAATTGGCCACATGTGCGGAACACACGCGTGTGCAATAAAACCCTTAATAAAAAGGCAAAGGGGCTTCAAAATGTTTCTCTTCTTCTTCTTCTTTTTCTTCTTCTTCTTCTACGCCTCCTTTCTCTCTTTCTCTTCTTCTCTTCTATTTCCTCGTCTCGCTTAATTGGCGATTACGAATACTTTCATCGGCGATTAAATTCTATAAAAGCATGACGAAGAAATCAAAACCAAAGGAGGGGGAAGAACAACCCACTCGTCCGAGAGCGGTTTTCTCCCAAAACCCACCGGAACTATTACCAAATCCACTACAACCGCCACAAATAATTCAATCCAACCCAGAAATGGTCTCCCAAAGGTAAGAACTGAATACCCATCTCTCTAATTTCAGTTTTATCGCTTAGATTTATTTTTCGAAACTAGGGCAAATTTGAAAAATTGCGGTTACAGTATTATTTACGGCTACATATGTTATCACGGTAGTAGTCGTAAGTCCTTTTTAGTGAAACCAGAGTTGTATCGCAGGGTTAGTAGCCGTAAGTGGTTATTAGCATACGTAAGTATAGTTACGTCGCCAAAAGTTTTTGTCTAAGCAGACGTAGGTACTCCTGTAACTTTTGGATACCGAATGGCATCTAGTTACGGCTACTAATGACTTACAACTTGCAGACGTAAGTTAGTTACGTCGTCTTTCGAAGGGGCATTAGTAGCCGTAGGTTAGTTACGTTTTGCTTATTCAACCCTTATGTAGCCGTAAGTAATTTATTTCCTTTGTTCTGTTGTTTCAAACAGTCTTTGTTCACCACATGTTTACCACAGGCGGAAGAAAAAGGGAGCTAATGACCTGACCCCTGTTGCTTCCCCTCCAGCTCGTGGGGGTGTTAATTTGCACGCCGGCAACATAGGTGCAAGGGTAGGCCTGGTAGGTGAGGGAGGAAGTGGGAGCGGTGAACATATTTTGGAGGATGCTGTAGTTTCTGAGGAACCACCACCAACACAAGCTAGCTCACCTCAACATCCAGCACAAGCAAGCTCGTCTCAACATGTAGCACAATCTAGCTCGCCTCAACAGCCACCACAGGCAAGCTCGTCTCAACATGTAGCACAAGCTAGCTCGTCTCAACAGCCACCACAAGCAGACGAAAGGAAATCTGCTAAAAAAGCTGGACCTAGACACCAAAATATTCCAAATGACGGGTTTTTACAAGCAAAGGAAGACGGCAGACGTTGGGGTGAGGCAGAGGATCCAAGTGTGTTAATTGGTTACGAGCATTCGTGGGCCGCACAAGTTTGTAAGCAAGCGGTATGAATCAATACTTTTCCCACTTTACTCTAATCTTACTTTCAAAATCTAAAATTGAAATGTATTGTATTTAGGATCATAAAGGTGCAGTTCAACTTTTGAAGCACCAAAAGACCGGGGTTTGGTCCATTAATGAAGAATCACCAAAGGTTAAGAAACTGGTTCAGGCTTCAGCATTGTGGCCTGGCATTGAGAATTCTCAGGTTGTCCATGACAGTATTGTGACTGCCGCTTTGAGAGAGAGATACTATCCTGAAACCGACACCTTTCATTTTGGATTCGGCGAGATGTCTCTCCTCTTGGACGATATGTGGTCCATTGCCCGCCTCCAAAATGAAGGCAAAGCGGTTCACGAAGGGTACAGTGAAAGGATGGCTTGGCCAAAACTGTATGAACTATGTTCCGCTACTCTTGGGTGGAACAAATCCAAATCTGAGGAGGAATTCCATATTGCATCAGGACAGACTGAGGAAGACCTAAGAAAAACCGCATGCAAACAGGTGGTTCGAAAGGTAAAGCTTGATAGGTTGAGGGGTGAGTTTGGGGGTACAAAAAACATGGAACTTTCTAATAATAGGGCTACTCAGGTGGCCATAGCTTTCTTGTTGCACCAACTTGGTACCATTTTCTTCCCCGACCAGAGTGGAAACCGGGTGAATATTGGCTACCTTCAGTTGCTGAGGACCATTGAGGGCACCCACGAGTATTCGTGGGGTTCGGCAACCCTTGCCTTCCTTTTAGACAGTCTTAGAAAGGCCTCGAGGGCAGGTGCTAGCAACATTGCTGGAAATATTGGTATTTTACAGGTAATTTTTGATTTCTCATATTCATTTTATCGTAATATGTTTTGTTCATCTTCATTTGATTTGTAACCCAACGTTATGTTTTCAATTTCAGTCATGGTTTTATGACCATTTCCAACACTTAAGATACCCCAAGATTGAACCGACACTGGAAGCAGGACAAGGTTCCTGAGGTTGATGGGGATGATGAGGATGATGAGGATAATGATCCTAATGACGATCGCCCAACAGGTATGAAGTATCCTTTCGAACAAAACCAAGTAAGGAAGAAGCATCAGAAGATAGAGTGGTTGAGGGAACAATTAGATGCCTTAGATGCATCCCAAGTGGTGTTTGATCCTTACATGCGTATAGACCCGGAGACGGGGGAAGACAAACGTGACCTTTCCCCACTTGCTGACTATAATGGGCCTATCTATCATCCTCATGGGTTTGTGATGACTAATCCTAGGCGATGTCTCCGTCAACTTGGTTTTCTTCAGACTGTTGTTCATCATGAGAACTTCAAATTGCAAAAGGATGGTACTAAAATTGACAATAGCTACATCAAGATGGTCTATTCTCCAACTCCATCAACGGACGTATGGAACAGTCGTCATCAACCACAATACAAGATCGCTAGAACCGAGTTGAATCCTGCATTGGGCACAATAGATGCCACCCCAGATTATTTGCCATGGTTCCACAAGTGGGGTCATCCTTATGTGATCATCCACGATCCGGAAGCAATCCGATTGATCGAACAAGAGAAAGCCAAACTCAAGAAGGCCGTTCAAGGGAAGGGGAAGAAATCGTAGGAGTTGTTGGGTAAAATGGCCAAAATTGGGGTAAGCACACTATAAATTCATCATAGTTATTTCATCGTAGCTTTCCTTGGTCTTAAACTAATCCTACTTATGTTATTTGCATCAACAACGAGTGCAAATGTTGGTAAAGAGCATGTGTGCCCACATCTCTAGTGGCAAAACAATGAGTGTAAGTAAACAGGAAGTTCTTAAAAATCAAATCGAAGGAATCCATGACCTTACACCCCAAGGAGATGCGCTTTTTGAAGTCTTCGAGAGAGGTACCAAGAGGTCGCGTGAATCCTCATCTTCTCGCCAGCCTCCTCAAGTACCGGATAAAGAAAATGAAGAAGAATATATTGATGAAGAGGTTATTGAACAACGTCGAACTCGAGGTGGTGGTCCTCACATTGGTGAACCAAGAGGTAGTCGTGCTCCTGGTGATGGTCCTCGCACTCGTGGGGGTAGAGCTGGAGCAAAAGGCGGTGCTGGAAAAGGCAAAAAACATGCTTATTAGTGAAAAACTTATGCCATTATTAGTGAAAAACTTATGTTAGGAATCTGGAATTTATTTTAGCTTGTTTGGATATTAGGTATGCTTTAGTTTATGGATATTTGTTCTTTAGTTTATGGATGAATGTTTGGTTTTGTTATGTTATGACTGGGTGTTTAGTTATGTTATGACTTGGGTTTGATAGGTGTTTTAATGCTTACTTGCACAAGTATTTTGAGTTTGCATAGAACTTACGGTTGCAAATATATTTACCTCACCAGCCGTAAGTAAGTTACGGAAAATGGTTGGATGCCAGTTAGTGGCCGTAAGTCTGGGGGAGGAAGTTCAGGGAGAAAGTTTGAGTTACAGGAGTACTTACGGCTACTAATCCCAATACTGGTACCAGCCGTATGTCTGACAAAGTTCAGTGATCCTGGTGTCGCGACGTTGCCAGCCGTAACTAGTTCTATCCAAGCCGTAACTGACATACGTCTGGTTAGGTTTTATCGCTTTCAGCCGTAAGTTGAAAATTCATATTTCAAAATATTTCATACTAATGTATTAAAGTTATTGTAAAGAGCCGTTGAGAGGCTCAACGGCTCTTTTTTGAAAAGCTTAGAGCCGTTGGACATTTTTTCCTATAAAACCCAACCATTTTTTCAGAAAATTCTCACATTCCAAAAACAAACTCTTTTCTTTTGTTGCTCAATAACCTATATCTCTTTACTCTAACTTTTGTAACCTGAAAATGGCTCACCGAACTGTTGCTGGTTCAAAGTTTACACAGAAGGAAGATGCTTGTCTTTGCGCAAACTATATCATTCACTATCCGACGAAAGAGCAATTTCAGGCTTTCAAGGGATACTTGGAGTTGGGCTTGCCTCCTGAAACCTGGTGGGACATTACACATGATTTTTGGACAGAAACCAAAAATCCGATGACGCGCAAAAAGGTTGTGCTAATGCTGCGATGGTCTAAAATTCAAAGACGGGTTCGTGAATTCATGAAACTAGTGGCATTCATCAACCGATGTTGCCGTTTTGAGGCTGAAACCGATGAAGACATTGTCCAGAGGGCTCTAACGGAATGGACTCGATGGCACAAAAAGGAGTTCAAATATGAAGCTCATTATAGGCAATGTAGGAAGTTTTTTGTGAAACTTAATGGTAGCAATGGTGACTTGATATAAGTAAGTCGTGAGGGTGGTAATAAATAATATGTAAGGCATCTGGCATCTATGTAAGAGTTTAAAATTTTTAATTTGATGGAAAATGCATGTTGAAAATTATTAATTTTGTAAAGTTACAGGAGTAGTTACGGCTACTGAACTAACCCTGGTACAAGCCGTAAGCTAAGTTACGTCTTCAGCATTCAGTTGGGTTTAAGCCGTAAAAGTACTTACGGCTAGAAATGTATGACGTAAGTATGTGGAATTTCAAAAAACATAACTCCAAAAAGTGAAGTGTTTGCCAAAATAATCCAAAATACATTCATCATCATGTTTCAACATAAAAAACAACAAAAAACATGTATCACCAACATCTTCAAGCTTCTTTTTCCTCTTCATCTTGATCCACGGTCAAATTTGTCAACGGTTTTTGTGGTTGTTGGGCTCTTTGCGACGATAACATTGCATCCCAAGTGTTCATTTCAAGCTCGTATTGTCCACACCATTCCCTAGCTATCTCTTTGTTCACCGTTGTAGGGGACAACGGTGGTAATGGGCAACCATCTTCTAACTTAAGCCCTATGAAATGACATCCTCCAATTTGTGCAATCACAAGACGGCGAGGCTTGCCAAGATCTCCATGTTCTTGACTATACTCGCATAGTGGGGAGTGTACGTGTTATTACCACCACGGGAGAAGTAGTGAACAACGCATTTGAATTCATCGGCAATCAAGTGCCCGCATTCCGGAAATGCCATCCAATTTCCCCTTGACATAAGATCTCCTTCCCCGATTAGTCTCCTATTCATTGCCTCTAGTCTATCATTGTCGTCACCATCACCCGACAACAAACCATAGTAAACATCCGGCTCTCCATTTAATCTTGCATGCAACAACATCCTAACATAGGTGGGTTGGTTCACCACGGGAAAGGGTCCTAGTTGTTCCGATGTAACATGGTAACCACAATTTCCATCGCCCTCTACATCTTCCATGGAGATTATGTAGTCATGAATTATAGAGGGAAGTTGCTCCATCCACTCATAATAAATCATGTGGTAAGGCCTATGAATGTTTCCATGTTCATCCAAAGGGGTTCTATACATTCCACAAGGTTCGCGACGTACCTCCTTCCCATGCTTAAATACCCTCCTATTGTCAAGCTCTTCAACAACCACATCCGGGGTGCTCCTCTTCTTCACTACCGGGGTGCTTCTCCTCTTAAAAACTTTGATTGGTAGCCTTACTATTGTTTGTTCGGGGGATGTTACCACACCCTTGCCTTTGCCCATCACATCTTTATCCTTCACATTGGGTTGACGACTTGTTGAAGTTTTTTCCGTTGGAGGTCGTTTACGTTTGTTTTTGTTGACAAATGCTTGAAGGGTGCATTCCATGTCGTCTAAACCATTTACCTCCTCCAAGTTCTTCATCATCTCGAAGTCTTCACTCTCTCTTTGCTTCATCAACTCAAAGCCCGAGGGGTCTCCTGTCTTTGATGCAATATTTCTCTCTCTTGAATTCGCACGAGCAACTCTCTTTGTAACCTTGGTGTTAGGCCTACCCCTACCATCCTTCTTTTTATCCGGTTCAAAAAGATCACATCTAGTGTGTGCATGAGCCCATTTTCGATACCGTGCGCACCAAGATTGCCTTTGTCCCACATTCATGTCCTTCCAATACTCCCTCGTTGCTTCATATTCATATGTCTCATTAAACTCTCCCCCAAAATAGTCGTCGAAGACTTGTTCTTGGAATGAAAGTTGCCTCCAAAATGGATCGATCTCGCTAATTGGGACCACACCATCCGTGAAAGTCGCAAATCTATGGCAACATGGGAGTCCCATGGATGACATGTTGGGACAAATACACACATTGGGGTCGAATTCACCGTTACGATATTTCTCTCGTTCCTTCATGACTTCCGCGATAGCCCAATGGGACACAAAATGGGTGATTCCTTCGAGACAAGGTTCGTTAAGGTAGTTGGTGTGCATATTCATTCGATTATGTTCAAAAGCTCCCTTAATCGTATCTAAAAAATGTTTAAAATACCTTTTCATGGCATTGTAAACCTTAACAAATCCACCATCACCATTTAAAAGATGTTTTTTGAACCGGCCGTGACTGGACTCCACGGAACTTGTTGCTTGGTTCTTGTAGTGCTTGTGTTGATTGGTGAAAGCCGCGACAAACCGATGCCTATGAGGGACAAACCATTCCTCCTCCAAGTACCTTTTAACTTCGGGGATACGACTCCAATAGCTCAACATCTCACTTGCCTTCTCTTCATATTCCTTGATTGTGAGTGCCCAAACTATATCATCCCATTGTACCAAGAGTTTTTCCCATTCATCTTTGTTGAACTCTTCCAATTTTTTCAACTCCTCTAACCTTTCTTTCATTTTCGCTTCCGGTAGTTTCTTAGCTTTGATGTACTCTTCTTTCATTGTTGGTGCGATAAGAGGCTTGCACTTTACTTGTACGCTATTCCATGCGTGAAAAGTGCAAAGCATGTTGTGAGCATCCGGAAAAACACTATTGATCGCATTCATTAAGGCTTGCTCTTTGTCGGTAATGATGACACCCGGATAATGACCTACATGGTATATATACTTCAATTGTTGCAATGCCCAAACATAGCTTTCCTCGGTCTCGTCCATCATATAACAAAAGCCGATGGTAAAAGGTTGCTTTGTGGAAGTTTGACCAACTAAATGCAAAAGAGGTAGACAATACTTATTAGTCTTGTAAGTACAATCTAACAATAGAATTTGGTGATTGCACCATGCCAATTTTATGAATTCCGGATGAGCAACAAACATGTGGGTCACTTTGTGGTCCACGTCCTCCTCGAAGTAACAAGTGAATTTGTCTTTCAAAGCTTCAAAAAGTTTTTGTTGCATATCGGACCTACCTTGCCATTTGATTCTCTTTGCTTTAGAGGTGGCGTTGTAAATTGTTCTCAAAAACCGCTTATCACCGTCTTCAAAAACCATCTCTTGGTCAATTTGTCTTGAGCAAATTGGAGTCTAAAAGGGCAATCCGTTTTCTTTGTAAAGGTTTTTGGGGTCTTCCTATTAATCTTCTTAAGCCTCCGCACGGTGCCTTTCTTTGCATGACTCTTATACACTCCACTACACTCGCACACCATTTGAAAACGGTTATATACCACACAACTTCCTTTGACTATCATGCACATCTTCTCTTTAGCATGTGCAATAGCCCAGGCGACGGCTACTTCCTTACTCAACCATGTCTACATTAAAAACAATAAACAAATTAGATAACAAAACGTTTTAAATAATATTTAAAAAACACGCATTCATATACATAAGAGGGTGCGCTTACAATTGTTCGGACATAAGGTGCATAGTGAGCGGTAGTGTCATGCCAAACACTAGAAGCCGGTGGTTGATTATCGATGGGAACTATTACTGGCACAACCTACACACCATAAAAAAAAAGGTGTTAAATTAGTCACCATTGCAAACTTACGTCTGAGAACATAAGACGTAAGTTCAGTTACGGCTATAACCGATACTTTTAGAACAAGCCGTAAGTAAAAATCAAAATAATACTGGCAGACAGGAGTCAGATAGGACTATTTACGGCTCATAATATTTTGTAATACGTAGCCGTAACATGACTTACGGCCACTAAGGTCAAAATATTTAAGACGTAAGAATGGCTCAAAAAATTGGTGATCGCAAGCTTATGGGCCGTAAGTAAACAAGTGAAGCCGTAAGTATGGGCATTGAATATTCCCATGCACAGACTTACGTCTGGTAACATCGCGTCGGACATAGCCGTAACCTGATGTACGGCCAGAAAAATCCCCAAATTGTAGACTTACGGCTCGGATCTGAAGAACTTTAAGCCGTAAGTACTACTTACGGCTGCTAATAGAAGCCGTAAGTTCCTTCTGGAACTCACAAAAATCACATTTTTTACGTGATTTCAACTGTCTTGAGAGGAATAAAGCATACCTGATTGTTTTCTTGAGGTTCTTCTACATTGGGTACATTCAGGTTTGGGTAATCTGCAGGATCGACCTCGTATTTCTCGAGAAAGTCTTCACTTGTGCATACAAACTTTTTACCATCAAAGAAATTGTATAATCCTTCATTTCCTTCGATGTGTCTTTCAATGAAGATGTCGTCAATGGAAGGAGATACATCAACTTCCATTTGGGTGTTTGTTTCACTCATTTTGGTTGAGTGAAACAAGTTTGGGTATTTAGAAAAAAGTTGGGTTTTTTTTTCTCTCTTCTTCTTCTTCTTCTTCACTTGATTTTCTGTTTTTTAAGTTTTTTTTCCTAAATTTTTTTTATAAGTAAGTTTGTTAATCATGTTTTGGTTAATCATTGATTATCAGAACATTTTACTTAAGTTAATTAACGTCTTAATTTACTTACATTAGTTACGGCTAGCAATCAGTGTTTCTTAACAGACGTAAATTATTTCAAGCAGACGTAACTGTACTTACGGCTAGGGAATAAAGTTATGCACAATTAACCAGAAATATCCAACATCAAGATCATTGTTTTCAAAGTCATACAAACCAACATCCCCATTCAAAATATCCAAATACAAACCATCCATAACATCAACCATAAAAAGAAGAAAAAAAATAAAAACAACACCTTTGGAATTCACACAAAATAAGCTGAAACACAAATAGTTCAATTCCGGCCCTCGCTCTCTCCTCTGGGGTAAGAGGACGAGCAGGAACCACAAATAGATAACAATCACCCCAAGCAACCGCCCAACCATCAGGAGTACTTTTTACTGCCCCATTCGTAAACATGTTCCTCCTTAGATGGCGTGGGACATGAACACATAGTTTACATTCAAACCGCCATTCATCTTCTACCTCACCCACTCTTTTTCGTCCTAGATTACGAGGTGCTCTATTTGCAAAGTGATAATCACACACATCCATCCATGCAGGAAAATCTGCTCTATCGATAATGGGTGGTGTTTCCTCATCAGGTGTTTCTTCTCTAATTACAGGTTGTGTAATTACAGAACTTGGTTCAGCGGTCCTGATGCAAAAAAAAAAAAAAAAAAAAATTATAATAAAGACTTACGGCTCATAATAAAGACTTACGGCTCATAATAAAGACTTACGGCTGGTAAGTCTGCGACACAAAAATTTTATGAAATTATCAAAACTTACGTCTGATAACTTTAGAGCCGTGACTATTTTAAATCTACGGCTACATGTTCTTCAGATCGCAGCCGTAACTATGACTTACGACTACAAACGTGGAGTTACAGGTAGTCGTAAGTAACCCTGGCTCGATTTTTTTTTGATGTTTTTCACTGAATCTAAGCTAAACAACTTAAAAAGGAAGTGGGTTTCAATTGTTACCTTTCGATATCCATCGCGCCACCATTCTCAGCTGAATCCATCGAAGTTTCGAAAAAATCTAGGTTTTTTTAGGTTTGAAAGAGGAAAAGAGAAGAGGAAGACGGAGAAGAAAGAGAAGAAAGAGAAGACGTAAACTTTTTAAAGTTTTTTGTTTTTAGATTAGGTTAAATTAGATTAACAAATGTTAGATTAGGTTAATTTTTCGTTTTAACACAAAACATAAAAGGGTAGTTTTGGTATTAAAAAAAAATTACATAAGGGGAGAGCCAAATTACTTCGGGGAACCCGAAATCTGAGGGCATCACCATTTTCCGAAGCCCCTAAATCAGCTTTTAAAAACAGAGCTGTCTCCAGATTTAGCTCCATTACACTACCACCGTTTTTTTTTCAATTTCAGGCCATCTCGCTAAGGAATGGGTTCTAGCTTTAACGCTCCTACTGATTGTAATAGCCATTTATGCCCAATAGCAAAAGATCTGGACTGTTTAGCAAGAGCTTCTGCTTCTCTGCGCCTTTCCATAATAACAGTAGATGGCGCTCCCGCTGATTTATGGTTTGGAGGGAGATCAAGACTGTAAACGACTAGAGTCATCGAAGAACGTTCTCCTTCATCACTACTCAATGAAACTAAAGAGTCAATACTAAAGCTCCGGCAGCTATGACTAGTTCTTCAAGAGATTCTCTATACGAAGGAGCAAAGTCATCACTGAAATAAAATTGCAGGCCACTCAACAGTTTTGGTGCCTGCAGAAAAGATATCAATCTTCATCGAATGCTTATAGTCAATACTTAATAATAAGCAAGGGAGGATGAATCAAAGTGCCAGAATTCCTAATATGTTTCACATGCTTATAGTCAATACATAATAAGCCCAGAGGATGAACAATTAGATTTTTCAGATGCTACGAGCTCTGTCCTGACCTATGAACCCCTAATTAGAGAAAAAAAAGATCAGTAATCTAATACGGCACTGAGTAAGAAATTACTTACCCCTTCACTGACTCGAAGTCTACCATTTCGGGGGCCGTCTCGACATCCACGATTATCAAGTCCAACTTCATAAGGCTCTTCATAGACAAGATCCATTGCTTCTGTGCATGCTTTAATCCCTGTATAACAAGACAAATTGCATCCACACCGGAATAAAATAAAGTGGAAAAAGCAAAATGACATATGCTGCATATGATACTAGTTTACTGCGATTTAAAATGCATTGTGAAACTGGTATTATGTACGCAAGGATAAGAATGTAACTAGAAGAACTTACAATCCATTTTGAGAACCCATTTCCCATCTAAGATGGCCTTGAGGAATCTTAATGTGCGTTTGCATGCACCCGTCCCATCAGTAGATGCAATCACATGGGTCACATTTGGCTTCCAGTGTTCAACGATGGTTACACCAGATATTTTAGAAAAGTTGGCCAACAGATTCTGTGTAAGAACCATGGAAAGAACATCAAAGCAGTTTTCAGAATGTCACCTATGGGGAAACTTGGATGGCGATGAAATGCCAAATCGTGTGAAAATGCACCTTCTCTTCAGCTGAAAGGGAAGACCCACACAGAACCAGTTTACTAGTAGCACTAGCCGGCGCTGCCCAAACCTTTTCTTGCCAACTCTTCCTGTGAACCAGTGTATATAAATCTCAGTAAACGTACAATAGATAAGCAACCAATATTAATGTGTAAAAAACTGAATTTATTGACTATTATCAATTCCCTTTTTTGTTAAACACGGTATATAAGTGGAAGCCAATAAAATGAAGTAATACCTGTGAGTGGTTAAAGAATTGTCCTTTGCTAGCATCTTCGTTTTCTCATGTGGAAACTTCATATCAGAATGGCTGGGACATAACATTAGATAACCTTCCTGTAACCAGGCAATGTCACATGAAAAAAGGAAGTTTCAAGCCGGGGAAAGGAACAGACAAGGAGTTTAATTACTTCACACGAGGAAAAAATTGGTGTACTAATGAATACAAGATGCATGCTTAGTGATGTAACTTACATCATACCACCGGCAACCTGAAGTCGCAAATGCACAAGGAACATGATATGTATTCTTGCAGGAACTTATAAAGCAGCCAAGAACTGCACCCTTTAACCCACAGCAACTACATTTAAGCTTAGAACCCCTAGCCAGCTCCACCTCTAACTTCATAAGAGTATCACCAACATAATACACTTGAGGCGTCCTACATTCTCAAATATGCGTATGTAATAAACTAGAATTGATATTAGATGTAACTCAAGAAAAATACAAGAGTATAAAAGCTTACCACTCTAAGCATATTCCGTGAACATGTATGACATTTGGTCACGTCATCCTCTTCTACTTGTTCTCCATTGGCAAAAATGTGCAACATGGGTCCAGATTCCTGAATATCAGAAACATAGAAAATAAAATTAGCAATGGAGAGAATAGTATTCAGTTAAGAATCAGTACATAAGTAGTTCAAAGAAAGATTTTTTTTCAATTGACAAGGCAGAGATGAATTAACAAAATTCAAGCTTCTTATGCTGATCCGGTTTGAACATTGTTAAAATAGGTGTATTCATTTCTAGGTAAGCAAAAAGAAACAAACCACTTACCTCTGACATTTGGCAAAATGCACAGATAAAAGCTGAATTCTTAGGCTAAGTCTAATGGGGATTCAACTTCCCTTAAAAAGTTGAATGACACGTCAGCAAAGTAGCAACCTAAGTCTAATGGAAGTTCTACTTCCGCGGTTAATAATATAGCGTATTCGCGCTAGATAATTAGGCGCGAGAGAATATTCGCATATGCGCTACATAATGTAGCGCATGATTTTGACTTCTGTTGACTCGCGCTTCATAATTGAGCGCGAGATTAAATCCATAAACACATCGCGCATCCATCTTCAAAATTTCAAAAAAACTAGCCGTTAACTAGCCGTTGGGGATCCTTCCATCTATATAAGAGTGTTGTTTTCTTCTCAAACATTCATCTTCTTCTCCTTTATCCCAATCAATCAAAAGAAAATTCACCACTTCTACGATGTCAAGTTCATCTTCAAATACCAAAAGGTCAACTCGATCACCACAAGAGATAATATCTTTACTACGGAAACCAAATGAATCCATCTCAACACCTCCTCCAGCATCTCCTCCTCGTAGACGTTATCGAAACATGACTGATAAGTTAGTTCATCGTACTACTATACGTGTTCTCCATCTCAAAAACCATTATCTCCTCCTCCATCAACACGAATCAAACCAAGCTTCGCTCCATTTACGTTGGAAGAAGATCTATGTCTTTGTAAAGACGTGATCCACTATTATGGATTACAAAAAAGTCGTGGTACTGTCAAGTGGAGCTCCCTGTTTAAGTATATCGAAGATGACTTCAAGTTTCAAAACCAATATGTGCGCGATGTAAGAGGCCTCTCAGAACGATGGTGGAAAATACGTCAAAACGTTCATGATTTTATGCACTTGGGGAGATTGGCCCGAGATTTTCTTGGGAAAGATGTTACGGAGGATGAAGTTTATGCCAGGACTTTGAAGGTATGGAAACAAGGTAAAGGAAAGGAATTCGAGTACGAAGCACACTACAATGAGCTAAAGGATTTTCTCAAAACCTTCGAAGTAATATGAAGGATTTTCTTATTAGTTATTCAAGTAATTTAGTAGTCAATGTAATTCCTGTAAGGAATACCCATTCGTAATTTTCCTCCTAAAAAGTGTAACGAACACATTACTCGAATGAGCGGATTTTAGTTTCAATGTAATCCTTTAAATTATTAAGTTAATGAATCTCTTTTTTTTTAATATGTGGTGCAACTTATCTTTATTTATGATGATTTGGTATAAGAAAAACTCATTTTTGTATAAACATTGTCTGTGGATTGGTGGTGTAACGGGAGTGTGAGGAAAAAATGAGTAGGATGAACAATTATTGATCTGGGTGTAAACCGAGTGTAAAAAAAAAAGGTCAAACATATCCGCGCTGAATTATATAGCGTGACATATCAGCGCTTAATCATAAAGCGCGAAAGTGAATATTCTTAAGAGAATATTCGGTTGGGCGCTTTCTTATTCAGCGCGGATACACTTTTTTGGCGCTACCTTATTGAGCGCCTAAGTAGCATTTCAACTTCTACTTCCCTTAAATAAGGGAAGTAGAAGTTGAAGTGGGAAGAAACTGGGGTTTAGGCCACGCTTTTAAGGGAAGTTGAATCCCCATTAGACTTAGCCTTATCTAGAGATCCTGAAGCACTAGCTGGTAAGGTACTATTGGTAACTGGTTCCCTCTCCTCGACGGATTCCATGACTTCAATTGGTACCAACTCCTGAATCACAGAATCAACATATTGGTGGTTCATAAGACATCGAGGCTAATAGCCCACGTGTCTTGTGATGCTAGCCAGCTACATGCATGATTGACAGCACGGGTGTTTTGGACATTTGAGTAACTCGGTGCAATCCCTAGTTTTCTACACTTTGGTTTTTCAGATGAAAACCAAAAACTAAACCTAGTTTCTAAGTTTAACTTCTATACCTTTGTTAGCCCAAATCAATTTTGTTAAAGGTTCGAATACAACATATTGTATTTTTGGGTTTGTTCTATTTTTGTTATTCAATGGTGTCTGATATTCGTCCCTGAGAGTAGTGAAATATTCCACCACTGGGAATTTGGTCAGGCTACTTCTTCTTCTTCTTCTTCAGAAACAATAAGCTTCATCATCTTATATGATGAATATGATGGTGCCATCTTCTTCTTCAACTTTTCACTCTTCTACCATTGCAGAAGCACCTCTTAAGTTGGCAGTACTTGGTGCTGGTTTTGCTGGGTTATCTGTCGTTTGGAATCTCTTACAGGTTTAATTTAAACCCTCTCTCATTCATCATATCTGTGCAAAATTAGACTAGTAAAATTCAGAATTGACTGTTGAATTAAATTTTCCATTATCTCATTGTAATCCCTAAATAGATAGGGCGACCTATATTTAGTGAAATAAACTTGTGGCAGCTTCCTTCAATTCACACCCATCCACCCATCCATCACGAGCATAATGTTATCAGACTGTTTAGATTGACCCAATTATGGAACCCTTTAGTGTTTTGTTCTCTATCATTCTTTAATCTTCCTTTTGTGCAGATTCCGATTGAAATGCAAGCGGTTGTGCTTTGGTAGTTTGTATATACACAACTCCAGATTACTAGTTAAGTGATCCTAGCAGTATAGTGAGAGCAGGAATCTGGATCCATTTTTTCCTGGTCCAGTTCAATGACCAGTGTGCAAATCAATTTGGCATTTGCATTTCTTTGATGTTTTAGAGTACCCAATATTAGCGGTGGAAGTGCACAACGGTCAAACTCCTACGTTTCTCATTGTTTTCCATGTTTTTCTTTAGCTATGAGGAGGACTCACCCATATCTTCAATTGATTTGTGCATTCACAGCATACTTCTAAGCACTCGCGTATATGCATTGATATCTATGATGAAGTCGGCATTGGAGGAGGTGCTTCTGGGATTTCCGGAGGACTTCTTCACCCTTATTCCCCTAAAGGTCCTTCTTTCTTCCTTATGTAGTTCCTCGAGGAACCTAATTTGTCTCGCATGCTTTATTGTCTTTCCTCTTCTTCTAAAGATGAATGGAGGTTGTACCAAAAATACAACCTCTTGGTTGTATGAAATAATCTCTTTTGTTGTACGAAAAATACTCTTTAGTCTTATGCTAACTACAGTTTTCATTTTGTTGCAGCTAAGCTTCTATGGAAAGGCGCAGAGTGCTGGAAAGAGTCTTTAAATTTGTTAAACATTGCTGAGAGGGCTAATGTTTCAAAGGATCCAAGCGTTGAACTTGAAACACAAAATTTGGTCTGGAGAAGGTTTGCTTCTTCTTCTTTTTTATTTTTTTGTTTCTATCTGTAGTTTATTGGCTATATGGATTCTAATGCAGCTTAGCATTTTTTTGACCGAAAATTGTCTGTATGCCTAGAGTTGTATGTCAGTGTCTAGTAGCTCTTATGAGTATATGCTACATGTTGGCTAAGCCACCAAAGATGTTTGGAAGGTTACAATTATGAATTAACCTTCATAATTATATGAAGATGCCAAACTTGGAGCCTCATAAGTATAACATGTTTTATTCCAATAATTATTTCATTTACATCTTTTAATTAACCAGAAGTCTTACCAAATCTTTGTTCTCCTAGCACCGAGCAAAACCCAAATGCTTGCCTATCCTTTTTCCCATCGCGACCCTCAAAGTTTTGTTGAGTCGCCAAAGCGTCACTTGTTGGGTCCATGATACCCTAAAACGCTTAAACCCTTCAGAAAATACTTCCGACTTCAGCTGCCACAGTGACAGGGACAATATTTTATTAATTCGTCATGCATCGTAACCATATAGTGTGTGTAAACATAAGCGAGACCCCTTCTTTCCATGTTAGTACTCGGTAGCCAGACCTCTGATGAGTATGGATTAAACAGAAAGGACACCTTAGTTCTTCTCCATATGAAATTAGACGGGGACTGGGTTGCTTCTTCTCTGCTCAGCCATGAATACCATTGACTAGCTTCCAGTTTCTTTTATCCACCTACATTAATTGTTTTCTTTTTTCTCAACTAATTAGTAGTTATAATAAAACCAATTGCTGCTCGATAGTACGGAGGAGCGTTGTTACAAGCTTTTAAGTTAATTATTTCTCAAGGAGTTCCTTGAAAGTCTAAAATTGCACTGTTGACTTGTTGTAAAAGTTCTCAGATGGCAATTAGAAACAGAAATTTGTTTCATTCAACCATAGGGCAAAAGTGATTCTAATTAAAAATAATGATTACTGAATATGGCTCAAAATTTGGAACTCTGTATAGATTTCTTATCTTGAATCTTAGAAATGACAAACAGCTCCGAGGTTTGCTTATTTTATTAATCTGGTGTTCCTTCAGTGGCATCAGTGTGATAAACTTTCCTTTTTCGAGTAACTACTGTAATTTTCATCATTTATGGATCCTAGACTCATTGTGAATTACTCATCTTTGTTTGTTTGTTTAAAATGCCATAGCTATTTAAATTGGATTATATTTTGTATGGTGTACCAACAGGGGAATCTTGAGACCAGTAACAAACACGAAGAATTCGGATATATTGAAAGAGGTATATCTCTAAAAAAGAACAATAAAAATGGTATTGTGAAACTTCGATGTTGCTCTGAATCTCTGATCTTACTTTGAATTTTGTTTCTTGCTGTGCGATCAGAATTCCCAAGACTTCCTTGAAAGTTGCAGATTAATTTCCATAGATAAATATGGTGCACAAAAACTTGTACCCGGCATATGTGCGCCTTTGGATTCTGCCATCTATATGCCTCAAGCTGTTAATGTCCATCCACCGCGCTATCTTCAGGTTGGGACTAAAAAATTAATTAAATACAACTTCTTCATTTTCCTTCTGGTCTTTAAGAACTTACTATCACCGCATCTCAGAAATTCTTTATATATTTATAGGCACTCTTCAAAGCTTGCAAGACCCTAGTGAATGATCTGGCTGCGTTGGGCTATGACACAAAAGAGATAAACTTGCTCCAAAAGTCGGTTAATTCACTCCTCGAACTAGCAGGTGAAATAAATAATTTGATAAACTTGTTCTGAAGTCAAAAATATAATAATATCCAGATCTTTATTGGGTGTAAAGGGTTGTGAAATTGTACAAATGGTAGTGATTCTGTTGCAAAATCTTACGAATGGTAGTGATTGTGTGTCTGTTAATTTTCAGGCATGTTTTTTCTGCAAATGGTAGAATTGAATTTAGCTTGTCTTGTCCCAGCAATGGATAATAGTTTATTGATGGGGAGTGAATTCATTGTAGCAAACAGGGGAATACAACGCAGTGATTGTGTGTCTAGGTGCTAAAGCTGACATAGTTCAAGAACTTTCTGGAAAAATCCCTTTAAGGACATGCAGGGGTGTAGTTGCTCACCTTCAGTTGCCGCGTGGAATCCTGGGGTGTGATTTTTTATTTTTCAATTCATATCCCTTTTGTTGTATGGTTCATCTGAATTTTCGTCTATGAAGTTTCCCTTTTACTTGGAATCAATGATTTACTGTTCTATGCCTCAGGAAAGAATATGGAAACCACAGTCCGTCTATCTTATCAGATGCATGGCTAGCAATTCAGGGTCCACGAAATTTGGTTCTGGGATCAACATGGGATTGGGATTCAAGAAACTATTCTCCACATGTCTCTGCAAGTGAAACTTCAAAAGCTGTCGACGAACTTATACCAAAAGCATCAGCTGTATACCCAAGTGTGGTAAAGTGGGATTTTACGGGAGCGAGAGCAGGTGTAAGGTCCATGCCACCATTAACTCCTAATGGATCTATTCCTCTTTTGGGCTGTGTAGATGATATTGTTTTCCATGACAGTGGGAATAACCTCAACCACAGGCATAGCAGTACAACAAAATACTGGTTGTTTGGAGGGCTAGGAGCAAGGGGCCTTTTATACCATGGCTGGCTTGGAAAATTGATGGCTCAGGCTGTACTTTCGCGTGACGAAAGTTTACTCCCTTCTGAATTAACCAGTTGGAGAAAATCCAGACATTAAAATTTGTATTGTGCTTAACATAACTTGTTTATGAAAAAAGCTGGTCTATTCAAGAGACAAAGTGATGAAGCAGCATCCGCTCTGATTTTTCTTTTGATTGCTTCTCTTATTGATCATAGTAGTTACTCATTGACA
>JAJJMA010032275.1:0-11888 GCA_023529015.1 Papaver nudicaule
GGAGGAGATGGAGTTTACATGGGCAGAGTTAATTTTGAAGAATGCACTATCTCTGCAGACAGTGACTATTGAATATAGTACTCGCTATTCTGCAAAAAACAAAGAAGTAGTTATGGCGGAGTTACTAAGTTTCCCAAGAGGCTCTTGCAGATGCGTGGTTAAGTTCATCTAAACCTTGTGATAAGAGTTATAAATTTTCTAGAAACAACATATTTTGTTCTATTTCTTATCACCGTTAAACTGAGCATTTGTTTCGTTTTAAGCTTAGTCCTCAGCAGTGGATTTTGGAATGCAGAATTGAGTTTGTACGACTATAATTGTTATCTCTGATCATCTGTCTCTCCTTTTCTAGCATTACACGGTTTGATTAACAGCGTAGGTAATCAGTTCGATTTTTCATGTATAACAGTCTTTACATTTAGTTACAGAACAATTTAACCTGGTATTGGAATACTTCATAAAGTAGTATGTTATAGCACTAGTTGCAAAGACTGCTATTGCAGTTTGGGTGAGATGTTTTTGTTTTCTTGCATCTCTGTATACGGTCAGAGGATTCAAGTGTGGTTGATGCAGTATCCAGATTCCAGAATTGGTACTGTGTTCTCCATTCAAGCCCAACCACAACACCGCAAAATTGAGCCCAATAATAGGTACGAAAGCCCAGACCCATAGCCATCTCCAGACTCCAGAGTTCGAGTCTCTGGCTACCACACCAACACCTGAATGCATAACAAAAGCTCCCAGAAGCACTCAATCGGGTCAGTAGACTTGATTTTCCGTTTTGAACTTGTGCATCTGATTCGTGTTTCGGATGAGAGTTTACCGTATTCCTTTAATTAAATTTTTTTTTTTTTTTTTGAAGGTTCTCCTTCATTCAATTGATTTGCTGGAAACTCTGACTTATTTCCCTAGATCCTGGGCATAGTTTCCAAGAAGAACAAAAAAATTCAATCCAAGTTATACTAACTTGATATTCTCAATGTTATCCTTTTCAAAAGCATTTACTAGGAGCAATTAATCAGAGTACTCACTAGTCAAATTTTAGTCTTTCCAATTGTAAATGCTTGGTTAGAATTTTTGGGTGACGGTCAAAATGAACCCCAAAACCGAGGTACAAGCAGAGAAGAGAAGAGAAGAGAGATCATTAACGTAGTATATATAGGTTTTCCTTCATTCAATTGATTTGCTGGAAACTCTGACTTATTTCCCTAGGCCTAGTGTCCAAGAAGATAAAAAAAATTCAATCCAAGTTATACTAACTTGATATTCTCAATGTTATCCTCTTCAAAAGCATTTACTAGTCGCAATTAATCAGAGTACTCACTAGTCAAATTTTAGTCTTTTCCAATTGTTAATGCTTGGTTAGAATTTTTGGGTGACGGTCAAAATGAACCCCAAAACCGAGGCACAAGCAGAGAAGAGAAGAGAGATCATTAGCGTAGTCTATATAAGGTGATTGCACTGACAGGATGTAGACAGTTTGAGGGATTCAAAGGGCTTTCAGAAAATATATTACTGGGGGGTTAAAGAGTCCAAGGTAAATTCTTCTCCTTCTTCTTCTATGTTCGGGTTTCACTCATATAACGATTCTGTGAGTACTTGAGATATGATTGAACCCTCACATGATTTTGCCTTTTTTTGTTTCTATAAGATTTTGCTCATGCATCTTAGAATATCAAATCAAATCTAGAGATTCTTAGTATTTGTTAAATAGGTTTTGCATAACATGATGATATATTGTAACTTTTCATTCTGAACACCCCTTTATTTCTATCTTCTTCTTTTTTGTACAGAGAAACTGAAGTCTCATGGATTTCAATGATGAAAAGTTACGCAAGGAAAAGAATAACACTGTTGATGCAGAAGATAGGATTAGCAAATTACCAGACTCACTTCTTCATTTTATCCTTTCTTTTCTTGGCACCAGAGTTTGTGCTCGAACCTCTGTGCTATCTAAAAGATGGAATCACATTTGGACCTCTATCCCCACCCTTTTATTCTCTAGAGATTATTCCGAACCCAATTATTCACTGTCCGGAAATAAATTCATGGATTTTGTGGATAGAACATTGCATCTTCATGATACTTCGTCAAATATTCAGAAGTTCTCGCTCGAAACGAATGAAGGCATGAGCGCGTCTCGAGTTCATTCATGGATCTCTAGTATTACAAGGCGTGGTGTCGAGGAACTCAGTCTGACCTTAGGTTTAGAAGAACCTTTTTTTATTCCTTCGTCTCTTTTTACATGTGAATCACTGACTAAGCTGTATATATGTGCAGCTTGTACTGTCCATTTTCCTAAAAGGTTCTCTTTTCCCAAACTAAAGAGCCTTGAACTCGAAGGAATTCATTTTACTGATGATAATTGCTGGAATGAGCAAAGCTTTCCTAATATCCCTTTCCTTGAAAAGTTGGTTTTGAAATACTGCACTTGGCTTGGTGAGAGGAAGTTTTGCATTTTATCTCTAACTCTAAAAGAATTGGAAATTTATAATTTTCCACCGGAGGACAGGGGTCTACAAAATTGTTATCTCAAAATTTTTGCACCGAGGCTAGTATCTATTACCTACCGGGGTAGTGTGCCTAAGGATTATGACCTGTCCAGCTTCGTAACACTAGATACAGCAAAAGTGTACTTTAGTGAAAGTGATGATGATGAAAGAAGCTTGATTGGTTATGGTGCATCTGTAGCTAAGTTTTTTCAGGCGATTTCACATGTACGAAGTCTAATCATAGAAACTTACAGACTACAGGTATTCTTTCTTGTGCTCTCTTTATGTTGTTATGTTTAATCTGGTCAATCAGACTCCTCGATCGAAACTGACATCTTAGTTGTTACTGTCTTTTGATGGATAGGTTCTCTTAGATGTAGAGAATTTTGTTAACGACCTACCTACATTTCATAATCTCGAGGAGCTGTACCGGGATGAAGGAGATATCACAGATGATTTAATGTTTGCATTACTCAAAGCAGCACCTAATCTGAAGATGCTTCAATTCAACGATGTAAGTGTTTAAGACTTGGGTTTACTTTTGTTAACCACTTACGCCTTAATTTATCTGATGATGTTTATTGCTTTTTTATTTCCAACTCAGGATGTTCGTCTCGATGACTGCTATTTCTCTGACAATGAAGATTCCTATGCCAGTATAGTATATGATAAACCTGAAGAATTGTTTCGAAATCTCCAGTCAGTCCGGTTCAATAAGATCCATTCTGGGGAGGCGAGGGAGTTGAGATGGGCGAAATTCATTTTGATGAATGCAAAATCTTTGCAGACAATGACTTTTGTTTATACTACTTCCTATTCTCATGAGAAAACTAAAGAAGTAGTTGTAACGGAGTTGTCAAGTGTTACTAGAGCCTCTGGGAGATGCGTGTTTGAATTCGTCAAAAACTCGTGATAGAGGTATATGAAAAATTTAGAATCAGCGGTGGAGTTTGGAATGAAGAATTGAGTCTGTGAGAAAATTGCTTAATGCAGAGAACATGACATTATCTGTTAGGTTTTATAAATTCTTTTCCTCATTTATGTTTTTTTCTAGCATAACACAATTTGATTTTTCGTATTGAAAATCTACATCAAATAGGAGAAATTGCTGGGGTTGTTCTAAATTTGGCCTAGCTCAGTTGGGTTTAGACCTTGTTATTTAACTGAGAACAGCTTTGTCTTTGGAGTCTGTCTCTGTTTTCTACTTTTCTTCATATAGTCCGCACAATTACCGGAGCACATGGTATTTGGATCACATGAAAAACGGATCCAAGATTGATTTGTGTGCCCTGTATGCTTGATATTCTTCAAAAGCACTGATCAAGCAATTGAGCTGACCACTTAATATTCAAATTTTAGTCTTTGCGAATTGCAAATGCTTGGCATGAATTTTCAACTGAGGATCAAAATGAACCCCAAAACCGAGATGTATCATGCATGCATCAAAATGAACCCCAAAACTTGATTACATGGTTATTTAAATGTCATTGAAGTTAACTTATTGTTGCATGCTGATAAATTTTATTCGTAATTTCTCTAGATTCATATGGGATACCAAACCCTTCAGGTGTGCCATTTCATATAGGAAAAGAAGTATCAATATTTTATTTTGTCCGTTGGATCACTTAAATGGTACCCTGCTTGTCTTAGTATACCCTTCATATCATCTAGTTTCTGACCATTTTACCGTTCTATTAGAACAAAATTTAAGGTGTACATTTTTTTAATGGTTGATGACATTACGTATATTAATTTTTGCATGTAGATAACATATATGCAGAGGAATGTTGATATGCATCTCCATGCATCACTCCATGATGGATGGTCTTGGTGTATCAAAATTCTGGCACACCTACACACTAAACCCGACATGGATCTTCCTACCCCTCCCATCCACAACCGTGAACTGTTAAAACCTCGAAATCATCAACAAATTTCCTTCAGCCATTCTGAATTCGCAGAAATTAATCAAGATTTTGGTCTTCCTACAGATCTCAGTATCAACAATTGGCCCCTACTTGCTTCACCATTACAGGATCTCATATCCAACATCTCAAAATTGATAACATGTAGCTGGTGTATAAACTCCAGAACAATGTATTGAGAAGATAACAATACAATGATACTAATAGAGAGAAGAAGATAGTAAAGTACTTTAGCAAATAAGCACAATAAAGAAACAACCGCCATCACTCACACACGAGTGAGACACACAAGGGAAAGAGCGTGCACATCACGTGACATTAGCTAAAGTATAAGCTTCTCCTTCACCGCAACACCTTATCCTTTACCACCGTTTGGTCAGTGATAATACCTCCCCGCAAGCTAAAGGGTGCTGGAGCCACTGTAAGCTTGGTACGAATGTCTGTGAATCTGGGACCATGGAGACCCTTGGTGAAGATGTCTGCAAGCTGATCTAGAGTGTGGACAAGGAAAACATCAAGTGCCTTGGATTGAACAAGTTCGATGATGAAATGATAATCAAGATGAACATGTTTCATCTTTGAATGCATAACTGGATGCCCAGCAAGAGAGATGGAGTTGCTATTGTCACACCCCAACTTAGGTATACCTGGAATAGGAACATGTAAATCCTGTAAAAGATAGCAGATGCCAACAATTTTCAGCTGCACTATGAGCAAGAGTGCGGTATTCATCTTCAGTGCTTGAACGAGCAACTGTGGGCTTCTTTTAGGATGACCATGCTATTGCATTGGTGCCTAGAAAGACACAATACACACCAGTTGAACGTCTGTCATCAATGTCACCTGCCCAATCTGCATCAGAAAAACCCAAGAGAAAAGTGTCCCCTTTACTGAAATCAAGGCCATGATCAAGAGTTCACTTAATGTATCTCAAGATTCTCTTAACATCTAGCAGATGTGAAGTGGTTGGATGTTGCACGTGTTGACAGACTCTGTTCACTGCAAAAGATATTTCTGGTCTAGTCCATGTGAGATAGTGGAGAGCACCAACTAAGGATTTGTATTCTGTAGGGTTTGCAAGTGGAGTGCCATCACCTTTGCTGAGTTTTTCTGATGGATAATGGGAGTTTGACAAAGTTTAGATCCTTCCATGTTATGTTTGTGAAGCAATTCCACAACATACTTTGTCTAACAGAGAAACAAACTGTCTAAAGTTCTTGTAAACTCCAATCCCAAGAAGAAATGAAACTGACCTAAGTCCTTTAATGGAAATTGAGCTTGCAGTTTGGTGATGATGTCCTTAATGAATACTGAGTTGTGTCCAGTGAGTAGAATGTCATCAACATAAATCAATGCTATTGTCAGTTCAGAACCAGCTTGATGAACAAAAAGTGAGGTATCTGCAATTGAATTTGTTAACGCAAGTGAGAGCAGAGCAGAACTGAGTTTCTCATACCAAGCTCTTGGATCTTGTTTTAAGCCATAAATAGATTTGTGTAAGAGACACACATGATCAGGCTTTGTGGAATCAACATGCAGAAGAGCATTGCTAACATCCAGTTGGTGAATCTCCTAGCCATATTGAACTGCTAGTGACAGAATAACCCTTATTGTAGTTGGTCTGGCAACTGGGTTGAATGTTTCCTCAAAGTGTTCACCTTCTCTCTGATGGAATCCCTTAGCAACTAGCCCAGCTTTTTCTCTTTAAACCGAACCATCTGGATTGAACTTTTCCTTGAATAGCCATTTGCATCCAACAACATTTTGACCCTCATATGATACAAGATTCCAAGTACCAGCCTTCTCCAAAGCATTATATTCTGCATCTGATGCTTTCCTCCATTTTGGTATTTTGAGTATTGCAGTAATACTTGTAGGGACTTGGGAAGCACTGAGAAATGCACTGAGAAGTGCTTCATTAATAGGATGTCTAGTTGCAAAATAAAATTTTGGTCTGAAGACCCCATTTTAGCCCTAGTAAGCATGCTATGTTCATTCATAATTACAGGAGAGAAGGAGGACAGAAGTGGATGTGGCAGATGATGCAGAATTTGATATAACAGAAGGAATAGCAGATTCAAAGGATAGGATTAAAACATCAGAGGATTCTCTAGGCATGTCAGAGACAGAAGATATCAACTGTTTTATATGGAAAATAATGTTCATCAAAAGATACATGTTTGGATATAAAGAGTTTACAAGAAACTGGGTCATAACATCTCTAACCTTTCTGGCTTAAACTATATCCTAAAAAGATGCATTGCTTAATTTTTGGTTCAAGTTTGTTCGTGGTGTAAGGCTTTGGCCATGGAAAACATGCACAACCAAAAACCTTTAGGAAATGATAGTCTGGTTTCTTGAAAAAAGAAGTTCATAGGGTGTAGAAAAATGGATTTCCCTGGTAGGTAATCTGTTGATTAAAAACTTGTTTGTTTGAAGAGTTTCAACCATGAATTCATTAGGTAAGACATATTGCAATAACAAGGTTCTAGTGACATATAAGAGATGTTTGTGTTTAACCTCAGCAACACCATTTTGTTCAGGTGTATAAGGACAAGTATATTCATGACTAATGCCTTTGATTACACAGAATTTATGAAGAATATTATTCAGAAATTCACCACCACCATCAGTCCTAATGGTAATGACAGAATGCTTAAGTAAATTTTCAATTCCGAGAACAAAAGCAGTAAAGGCAGTTTTAAAATAAGACTTAGAAGCAAGAGGGAGTACCCAACAATATTTGGTGTACTCATCAACAATATTTGCATAATATAAATCCTGAAAGACAAGAAACATGACATGGCCCCCATAAATCAATGTGTAACAACTCAAGTGGTTGTGTGGCATTGGTACATGACATATCAAAGGAAGTTTTTGACTCCTACATAAGTGACATTCATTACAAAAAAGAGGCTTATTGGCAACATTAGATAGCTTTATAGTATGACAGATCTTTTGAAGGGATTGAAATGATGGATGTCCAAATCTCCAATGAAGAAGGGCACCGTCATTAATTGTTGCAGAGAAAGCTTTATGGTTAGTGATAGAGGCCATTTCAATGTGGAGCTTGGAAGATAATATTCCCAGTAATCAAATCCTTCACAGAAAAGCCATGTGAATCAAGAGTTAAAGAGCAGTTGTTATCTGAGGTAAATTTATGAAAGGACAGTAAGTTATGAGAGGATTTTGACACTAAAAGAATGTCATTAAGAATAAATGAATGATCATTAGCAAGTTTATTAGAGTATCCTTTATGAGTTATGGCCATACCTTGTCCATTAGTTGTATGTATGAATTCAAAACCATCATAAGGAGTTGACTCATGCAATGCGCTGGCTTGTGAAGTGATATGTCTATTAGCTCCACTATCTCCAATCCATTCTTCATCATCAAATATGTCAGCTGCAACTAGCATAGCAGCCAAATTGGCTGGAGGTGCTCTTCCTTGATAAGAAAAATTGAGTCTATGTTTGCAAGTCACAACTTAATGACCCCCAATCTTACAAATCTGACACACAGGTTTAACTGGTGCTGAATAACCATAACCTCTACCATTAGCATTTCTTGTAAAATAATTTGGATTAGGATATCTACCACCATAACTTCTACCTTTGTAGGTTCCTCTACTGTTGTTGCCTCTATAACCTCCTCTGTGGTTGTTAGCTAAGAAATCCTTAGATGCAGAATCATGAGCAAAAGGAGTTGTTCTTTCACTAATAGCTATTCCTCACTAAGCAAACTATTGTGCAAATCAATACAAGTAACAAGAAGTGTTTTGTGATGCATGGTAGTAACAAATGGAATGTATTCTGGATTCAGTGCTCTCAATGTGATAACAACAAGATCTCTGTCTGAGACAACTTCACCCGTGGCTGCTAATTGATCAGATAATGATCTAATTTCATTGATAAGCTAAGGAATAGTCTTAGTACCTTGAGTAATAGAAAGAAGCTGAGTCTTCAATTGAATCGAGTGAGTTGAAGAAGCTCGAGCAAATCGTTCCTCAATGTTTTTCCCACAACTGATAAGTTAAGTTAGATCTAGAGAAATACGCAATAACTTTGTCTGAAATTTTACCGTGAATCCACATCTTTATAGTAGCATCCTCCTCAATCCAGTCTTTATAGAGTTGGCTCGATTGGCTTGATTTCTAGGATAACGTGGTACTAATTAAGGGTGTGAAAACTTGTATAAACTCAAAGACCTATATTATGTTTTGAGTTGATTGCTTGTGTTTTTTTTTTCAATCGTAAATGAAAGATTACACATTTTCTAACAGAGATTTTTTTTTTTTCTTAAAACTATGAAATACTCCTAATACGATATGTACATGCATGGCGTAATTTTTAACATTGACGCACTAAATTAGTTTTTCTCCTGATATGGATATAGGGCAATTTAACCGATGGTACCAGTAAACCCATTGCCGATTTTCCCCCTAAAATTTTGATATATAGGTCGATTTTTGGGGCGTTACATGAAACACATTAAATTCGTGTTTGCTTTAGTTTTGAAGAGTTGAAACAGCATTTATTCATACCCAAACAGTATTTTCTGCCGTAATACAGTGGTAATGTACTTCATAAATAGATGACCTGGTAGGTTTCACCATTACATTAGAGACAATCACCATAGAATTATAAACGTCAGATGTTCTTTGATAACGATGCAAATCTGGTTACATTTGTCACACCCTAGCTTGAGGACACCCTTTACTAATTGTTTGAATGTTGATTGGTGTCCGGTAACGTATAAGTACGAATAAATGTTGTGGACGGTCCGAGTAGTGCTCAATGCTGTATGACACTCAACCTGCTTATCAGTCACGTCCATGAAAGCTTATCAGTCAACCTGCTTGTGAGCGTAATAGAATTACTGTTTTTACTGGCACCGAGGAGTTTCCCTTGCGGCACTCTATCACTAGTAAATAGTGTAAAGGATAAGGCTAATGGTAATGGAACTTGGACACTGGTACCGTATGTGAATGGCATGAATGTAATAGGATGTAAGTGGGTATTCCGTGTAAAACAGAAGTCTGATGGGAAAATGGATCGGCGTAAGGAACGATTGGTGGGTAAGGGCTTTAATCAGAGAGAGGGTGATGACTATGGTGAAACCTTTTCACCTGTTGTTAAACCTTGCACCATCAGATTAGTACTGTCAATTGCGGCCTCACATAACTGGAGTATGAAGCAGCTTGATGTACAAAATGCATTCCTGCATGGTGAGCTTAATGAGGAGGTCTATATGAGACAACTAGCTGGATACGTGGATGAAAATTTCCCTACACATGTTTGCAAGCTCAATAAATCGATCTACGGCTTGAAGCAGGCGCCAAGAATAAGGTACGAGAAGCTTAGCTCACACTTGATAGCATTGGGTTTTAAAGGTTCTGTGGTAGACAGTTCCTTGTTTGTAAGCCAGACAAATGAAGGGATAACATATGTTTTGGTTTACGTAGATGATATTATTGTTACAGGATCCAATGATGCACTAATAACCAATCTAATAAGTGATTTAAGTTCTGTTTTTGCTGTCAGAGACGTTGGTGATTTGAACTACTTCTTGGGAATTTCAGTTGTCAAACAAGGCAGCTCCGTAATACTAAGTCAGAAGAAGTACATCACATACTTACTGAGAAGAACTAAAATGGATGGTGCAAAACCTGTCTGCACACCACTTGCAGCTAATGTTAGAATTCAAAGAGTTGGTACGAAGAAGTTTGAAGATCCTACCTTATACAGAAGTGTAGTTGGCGCACTTCAATACCTCCATTTAACCAGACCAGACATAGCTGTAGCCGTTAACAAGGTATGTCAGTACATTCATGAGCCTTATGAAGAACATTGGGATTTGGTCTAAAGGATCCTACGTTACCTGAAACACACAGTAAACTATGGTCTTACAATCAAGTGTACTTCTGATATGACTTTACATGGATATTCTGACTCCGACTGGGCTTGAAGCTTAGATGATCGACGCTCAACCAGTGGCTACTGTATTTACTTTGGGGGTAATCTTATTTCCTGGAGTGCGAGAAAGCAAAGAACTGTCTCAAAATCTAGTACGGAAGCAGAATATCGCGGCATTGCCATTGCGACATCAGAATTGATTTGGATTCAGTCGTTGCTTAAGGAACTGGGAATCTGTGTCACAGCTCCTTCACTATGATGTGACAATCTTGGGGCAACTTATTTAACTGCTAATCCAGTGTTTCATGCACGCAAAAAACACATAGAGATTGATTATCATTTTGTGCGTGAAAGAGTTGCCGATAAGCAGTTGGAAGTGAAGTTTATTTCGTCCAAAGATCAGCTAGCTGATATATTTACAAAGGGCTTGTCATCAGCACGTTTCTCATTCCTGCGAGACAAGTTGAACATACGAAACTCCTGCTCAACTTGAGGGAGGATGTAAAGGATAAGGCTAGCTATGAACTGAATCCGAGTCCTAAGCTAAGTCAGAGTCTACAACTGACCACCTAGTCTATCTCCTAGTTTATCTGAATGCAGTTTTGTAAAGATGAAACCCTAACAAACTATGTAACAACTGTGTATTGTATTGATATAAATACTGAATGAAATATCCACATTAAGTGTGGAAGATTATCGCAGCAATACTAGTCTTGACTAATAGCCCCTAGAGCAGCACAAGAAAAGAACGAAGATATACAGAATAAACCCTAGAGTTACAAAATCATGGCAATCCGGGGTGCAGAGTGCGATAACACTGGTAAAGTTCTTCATTTTAATTTAGGCTTCGACTAAAAAGGTACATTTTCTAACTCACTTTCGAAGGGTTTTTTGATTACTAGAGTTAGAGTTTATTGAACACCATGGGTTCGAATAATCATAAGTTTCTCAAGAGGCAGAATTATAATAACATTGGTGAGGCAAAGGATAGGATTAGCGAATTACCAGATGCACTTCTACATTACATCCTATCATTCCTTGAAACCAAATGTGTTGCTAGAACTTCATTATTATCTAAAAGATGGAATTACATATGGACCTCTATGCCCACCCTTGATTTTCACTTGCCGTATGCTTCCACAACCCTCTCATTGTCAGAGATCAATAAATTCACGAATTTTGTGGATAGAACATTGTGTTTTCATGATCCGTCGTCAAGTATTGAGAAGTTCTCTCTTATCACACATAAAGAGATGAATGCATCTCAGGTTCATTCATGGATATCTCATATAACAAGCCATAATGTCAAAGAACTCACTCTCCATTTAGATCTTAGAGAACCTTTTTTTATTCCTGTGTCCCTATTTACATGTGAATCACTGACTAAATTGGAGCTATATGCAACCAAATTCACCCATCTTCCAAAAAGATTCTTTTTTCCGAAACTCAAGAGCCTAAAGCTCTTTAGAATCCGATTTACTGATGATAATTGCTGGAATGAGCAACACTTTTCTAACTTGCCTGTCCTTGAAAAATTGAGTTTGGAAGAGTGCACT
>JAJJMA010032289.1:0-11639 GCA_023529015.1 Papaver nudicaule
TTAATGAAAACATCCTTGGCAAATGCTTTCGCAGTTGTTCGTCTTTCCACTAGTACACAAATGAGCATTTAAGACGGTTTTTTCATGAACCATTTTTTTTGGAGTGGCCATATGTCGCCAATAAAGACGGTTTGGGTTCTGGAGTGTCCATATGGCACCTTAAACTACGGTTGATATTAGTTAGAGAATCCTTGGCATGGTTTGATCTAAAAACCGTCTTAAATGCTGACCAATAGTCACCCTCTTATTTGTTTGTCATTGCCAGTGTCGAATGACCATTGAATAGCAACATAAAGCAATTCGATAAATTTTGTAAGTGTCTATTTTTCAAATAAAAACTACGCTTTCAATTCAGTAGCCTTTACAAACCATAAAGGCACGTTGAACTTTTGTTTGTCATTGTCAGTGTCGATCGACCATTAAATGGCAACATCAAGAAGCTCGAAAATTTCAATGAGTGTCCACTGACGGAGTTTTCATTTGACACTTACCAATTCGAGATTTTGTTGAGTATCCATAGCCAGCATATATAGCCACTCTAGAACAATAAGATGTAAGGTGTCAAAATATGTGGATATTGCCACATGAAGAAATCAAATTTTCTTTGAGTGTCCACTAGTGAAGTTTTCATTTGACACTCAGCAATTTGAGATTTTTTTAAGTGTCCATAATCGGCCTCTATAGCCTCTATAGGACAATAAAATGTAAGGTGCCAAAATATGGATAAATTGCCACGTAAACTACCTTATGTAAGGGTACACGACAGTAACCAATTGATGGACCAATATCACCTTGACGGGCTAACTTGACTGGAGATTAATATGGTCAAAGGAAAAAATGGATATCCGGTCCAGTAGTAATGTCACTGACAAGTTGTATAGCTGCAAATTTATAGAGGAGACACTTCACAACAATCTGTATTGGCCAGTTATTAAACTGATTAATATATTATATTATACTAGGTTTTAACCCGTGCCGTACCAGCACGGGATGCATTCCATTTTAAAAATGTGATAGATTGAGGTACTGTTTTCTTTTATGCACCACTATTTTGTCTTGTTCATTTGATATACTGTATACCTCAACTATGATTGGTCAATCCATTAGTAAAAGCAGAAATTTGTCCACACAAAAGTTGTATCCCGACCCATTATGTAAGCGCAAGAATTTTGACCCCCACAGTTGGTCGCATGAGGGCATAAATTAATTTTCATACAGTAAAGCCTACTGACCTGCGCTCCACGTTTATGCGAAGCTAATTTCCCATCAATAAGGTTTCAAAAGTTATACATGATCCATTTGAACCTACCATTTGTGGTCTACAGAAACACATTGCGCCTTTGTTATTAAACATATATTCACACTGTTGTGCGTTAGCATAGGTGGCTTCCTCCAGCTTCAAGCTGAGATCTAAAACGGCATGGTGTTTTTTGCTTTGTTACTGCAATCACCCCTGCCCAGTGTGAGTTAGTTTCTTCTGCCACGCAATTCCAAGCTTGGATTGCAGATGTCTGAATCCCGCGTGTGTAGACACGTCATCAATACTTGGACTGAGTTTCCGACCAAGGAAGCCACCATGGTGTCTTTGATTATTTCTAAGTAAGGTTACCGTAATTATCCTTAAGTTGTCTTTGATGTCAGCCCATGGTGTCTTTGGTTATTGTCTGATTCTACATTCTAAAATTTAGCTGGTAATCCTTGTTGTGGGACGGGATTTGGGCCATAATGAATCCCACTTTGGCATCTTATAACTTTCCACCTGTAAACCAAAATCAACAGCAACAAAGAATTTTGCATTGTCGGATTATTTTTAGCACTCACAAATTACAACATCTTTAATCATGTCACTTCATCACTATGCTTGTGAACTTGGCCATTAAGTGGTGATCTAAGATAGAATTTCCATCTTGGCAAGTTCATTCCCTAGACATCAATGTACTCCGTAACAAAATGGCATAAATGTATTGGGTCTTGGTGCAACCAGAAAAATCTACAGAAACGTCATTGGTGTTTGATTACCATTTGATCCTAAAAAGTAAAAATAATTGTGCAAAGAGGACTTATAATCATCATTTTCATGATAAAAGTACTTCGAAACCTTCTTCTTTCATATGCATAAGACATACCTTAAATCTTGATGGATCAAACTTCTGACGCTCATCAAAGAATTCGGGATTGCGATGAATTCTGAATTCTGAAACTTCTAAGGCAATACCTTCCAACCCTTGGGAATCAGGTAACCTGTCAAATAAGAAATTCATACGATTAACAATGAAATTCCTAACTGCATTTTTAGATAAGAAATTAATGACCTCTTAGATTACCCCGTTAGTTTAGATACGTATTCTATTACTTTTGTATTCAACATCTTCTACAGCTTCTCTGAATATGAATGATACTTAAACTCTCCATTACAACTTGAGAGAAAACACATAAGCAACTTATTAATTGGGTAACAAAACAATATAGCTGCAAAAACCAAAAATCAAACCAAGTCTTTACATTTTTCATAGATATTCGGTAAGACGCCCCTTTTGGGATCCAAAATAAAGATACGTATAGTATATATGCCTTATAAGTAACACACACGAACAAAACCATACATATGACAGTCAACCAATGGCACGGGTTAAACCAAACAATCCATTCCTTAATATACCATCTTTTTGGTGAATGGTATAATTCGTAAACCATCCAATTAATATACAAATCAAACCCTAACCTAAAACATCCCAAAACAATTCAAACCAACTGAATTCTCCTTGCATTTACCATATACTGATGGTATACATTTGGAAAGGGAATCCGTATACTGACAATTCTCTATCACTCCCAAAAGGAACCTGATGGACAGAAACATAAAATGGAGTTTGTTTGGCTACAAAGATACAGTATCAGATTTAAAGTAGTCTAATTTTGAACTGGCCTTTGCTGGTTTGAACCCTTAGTTGCTATGTAAGAAATTTTGTGTGTCAAAGACGTTTAAAAAGAGTGAAAGTTAAGAAAGGTTAAAGTGGATATGCAGATAGTTTAGCTTTTTCGATTACTGAAAAAGAAAAGCAAGAAGCTAAGGCACGTCTACAGGTTTCACGGAGAACAGGCTTCAGAAGAAGAGAAACAAATAAGAATCTGAGATCCAAACTTACGAACTCAATACTCAATGAAACATAGATTTCCATATAGTATTTGTTTTTGGATAAAATCCAGATAATAAAATAGATGGCAATACCTGAGCTAACGAAGAAACCGTCATGAGATTAGTGAGGTTCAGCAAGGTAATGGGGAAAAGCCAGCTCTCCAATCTACACCGTCTCCCTTTGACTTCTTCGACATAAACCCATTATGATCATCTACTAAATCCCATTTGTGTAGATGGGTTTTCGTCTGATTCTTTTGACACCAATTTAGGGATCACATCGTATGCTAACCTAGCAAACAACAACAAAAGAAAATCATAAATCAGGGATGTATATGGATACACTTGAGCATTTTAATAAACCTAATAAAATTTCATTTACAAAATAATCTGTAGCTTCATATGACCCAGATCAATGATTGTGCTGTGGGTTACAATCTATGTTCCTCGACCACCATTTCATTTATAAAATTGCACATTATCAAATGCACGCAAACTGAATAATGACAGAAAATAAGTGGGTTTTAAGCGGAAAGATAAATTCTCAATTATTCATTACTTACTTTGACGATGAATAACCTCTCGGAGGTCACTCACAGTAGCCTGCAGAATCACAATAAATAAAAACATCTTAATATTGCTAGAAAATCTCAGATCCAATAAAACAACACCCCAAAATCATGAAGACTTAGGAAACCGAAAGCAAAAACATGGATATTGCATAAGTATAATATGTCAAATTGAAAAGAAAGTAATAGAGTAAATCGAGTTCAATATCGGTATGAACTGGACTAGAAAACTAACCCTTGAGGGAGGATAACACAACTGATTCAAACATATCAGAAGAGGTAAACAACCTATGATATGTACAGTAATTGAGGTGTACCTTTAACTGATACAGGGACAGACATAAGAATGGAACCATCATGATGCAGGGATTTGTAATCAAACTCTTATCCAGGAGAGTGATAACAATGCAAAACTAGAAAACCCAGATTTTAAACTCTTAAGACAACACCGATATGACAGAAAAAATTGAACATGGGCTAAAGAATAAATAAGAAAACTAATGATGAGAACTCTTAGGTCTAAGAATCCAAAAATCAACCAAGCAACAACAAGCTTGAAAAATCTGAATTCTATCTTGTCGAATCTAGTCGGAATCAAAATTTTGACTCGACATATTGTGACAAAAAGAGACAACAAAGCTGACCCCCAAAACTCTTACAGCAACACCTATATGGACAGAAAAAAGCGCATAACTCAAACACAAAATCTCTTTAATGGAACAAACTGAAATTTTTTCCTCTATTAACAAAACTTAAGATCAAACAAATGAACTGGACGACATTGAAATAAAATTGAGTTCATCAACATCGATTCATAACTCCATTTGAACATAATCTACTTCATAAATATTGAATTAACCAAATATCTGAGAAAATTCTCAGAGTAGTTCCCACAAACAGTTTATAAGCAATTGTAAAAAGAGAACCCATGTACCCAATTGACAGTAGAGAAAAGGAAATAACTTTTTTTTATCATAAAACCTCAGCGAAATAAGATAATGCTTGAAATCCGAATTGTCTAAAGAAATTGAACATAAACAACTATTAATTGATGAATAAAGGAGTAGATCAAATATGAGCGACATACTAATTTCTCTTCAGAAAAATCAGAGACGAATGTCATCTAAACTATGCAAGAATCATCACTTCAACTCCTCCTTCATTGTATAATTCAATTTCATTCAAAGAAAATCAATTCAACAACAACAAAATTGAAAGCAAAATTAAGAAGAAACTGAAAAGAGAGGCTTCATAGAGAAGATTAGATTTATCAACACAAAATAGATTCAACCATATGCTTGACCATAATTTCTTTAATCATCAGCCACTTTCAACATTTCACATCTCAAAACCCTGAACCAATCAGTTATTTCAGAAACTTAGACATTATATTGGTCATACTAAGAAGGAGACGAAGAGATTTCAGAAGAGAGACGAAGGAGGAAGAAGGGAGGAAGAAGGGAGGAAGAAAAAAAAGAAAGAGGAAATAACGAAAGAAAGAGATGGAATAGGGTTTTGAGAAGAGACCCGGAATAGTTCAAAGATATTCTTAGAATATTTCTTTTCGGATTGGTTTAAAATATCCAACTATAAGTTTTGTGACCTATTGGGCAGAAATATATCTATCCAAAATTGTGGCGGTATAATTTTAATTTTTTTCATTTTGGCAATTGGCGGGCCAATTCCCGCAAAAAAAAAATTAATTTTTCTTTTGAGATATATTGGGCGGGAGATTTTCCCACAATGTTTAACTTCTATTTTTTCGGGTGGAAAAATCCTCGCTTAGAATTTTAGTGTTTAGATTTTGGGTTGAAATATTACTTCAAACAAATTAGTGAAAATTGGATAAAATGAAATCGTCACTAGCAATGCAAATTTGAATGGCCATCGTGGTGCCAGTTGAAAACCCCACACTGTCGAGTGACCGCAATGTCTTAGTGGGGGCAATATCAGTGGAGGTTCGGGTCGTTAGAAAACTGAGTAACAATCAATTTAACTAGTTAAAAACTAGCTTGAGTAGAATTTCTGTATCTTACACTTCACATGGGATCATATAAAATTGGATGAAATTGCTAGATAATCCATGGAATGAAGTGTGCTCTAGTGATATTGCATAAAATTGGATTCAATTGGATCATACTCACAATTTATTAGGGAAAGTGAATTAATCGAGTTGAATGTAGTACTATTGAGTAAAGATGGATAATAAATAAGAGTGAGCATGATCAACTGATATTGGTAGAAAATAGATATAATTTATAGATAATTAGTGAAAGCAATCATGATGTAATGATATTGAGTAAAATTGGATTCACTTTGTGGACAATAAGTAAAGTGAGCATGATCAAGTGATATTGGTCGAAAATGGATATAATTTATGGATAATTAGTGAAAGCGAGCATAATGTAGTGAACCTGAGTAAAATTGGATCCACTTTGTGGATAAGTGAGCATGATCGAGTTATATTGATCGAAAATTGACATAATTTGTGGATAATTATTGAAAGGAATCATGATGTAGTGAAATTTAGTAACTTGGATGCAGTTTGTGAATAATAAGTGAAAGTGACCATGATCGGGTGATATTGATCGAAATTGAATTCATTTGTTGATAATATGTGAAAGTGAGTATGATCTAGTGAAATTGAGTAATATTAGATGCAATTTGTGGATAATTAGAGTGAAAGGAAACATGATGTAGTGAGATTGAGTAAAATTGGATGCACTTTGTGGATAATAAGTAAAAGTGATCGAAATTGATTCCATTTGTGGATAATAAGTGAAAGTGAGTATGGTCTAGTATAATTGAGTAATATTAGATGGATATTATGTGCAAATGAGCATGATCGAATGATATTGATCGAAAATGGATATAATTGGTGGATAATTAGTGAAAGTGAGTATTATCTAGTGAGGTGGAGTCCATGGATTATGTTTGTGGATTATAATAAAAGTGAGCATGATCGAGTGATATTGATCGAAAATGGGTATAATTGGTGGATAATTAGTGAAAGTGAACATTATCTAGTGAAGTGGAGTTAAATTGGATTCAGTTTGTGGATAATAATGCAAGTGAGCATGATTGAGTGATATTGATCGAAACTAATTTCAATGTAGATATTATGTGAAAAAGAGTATGGTTTAGTGATTGTTCTTATGTCGTTCTACCACATTTGAAGTTCGGGTCGACACCCAAGCTCTATATTTACCAGTTTCCATGATGGATTATGCTAAATTTGAAGTTAGAATCCACGCCCGGAGCTTCGAGGTTGATAGCTCGTATGTCGTTCTACCACATTTGAAGTTAAAATCGACACCCGAGCTCCATATTTACTAGTTTCCATGATGGATTCTGCTAAATTAGAAGTTAGAACCAACCTGAAGCTTCGAGATTGATAGTTCGTATGTCGTTCAACCACATTTGAAGTTAAAATCGACACCCGAGCTCCATATTTACCAGTTTCCATGATGGATTCTGCTAAATTAGAAGTTAGAACCAACCTGAAGCTTCGAGATTGATAGTTTGTATGTCGTTCAACCACATTTGAAGTTCAAATCGACACCCGAGCTCCATATTTACCAGTTTCTATAATGAATTCTGTTAAATTTTGAAGTTAGAACCCACGCCCGGACCTCCGAGGTTGATAGTTCGTATGTCGTTATACCGCATCTGAAGTTCGAATTGACACCCGAACTCCATATTTACCAGTTTCCATGATGGATTCTGCTAAATTTGAAGTTAGAACCCACCCGGAGCTTTGAGATTGATAGTTCGTATGTTGTTCTACCACATTTGAAATTCAAATCGCACTTGAGCTCCATATTTTCCTTGTTTGGTTTGCCCAAAACTCACCATAACTCTCAATTCGTATGCGTTAATTTTAACCAATGATATTGTCCTGATTTTAATCAAATACACAACCTTTGTTTTGTTTGGTTTGCCCAAAATGTCCCCCCCCCCCCCCAAACCCCGTCCATTTTTGTGCTAACCGAATTCCTATACGTGTCGACACACCCGAAAACGAAGTAGGACCACCCATTACGTGTTACTCTCCAATTCACTCCCTAAACTCACCCACCGCAGCAAAATTTTCACTCTTTTTCTCATCTAACTCTCACCTTCAGAAAAAATTAGGTTCTCTTTCTTGAGAAAAACTCTCGGAAGAAAACCCTCTGCAAATTCCTCTTCTTCTACAAGTCCTACAATTCTCTCTAGGGTTTCATCTTCATCACAGTCTTCATTTCTTCATTCCAAAACCCATCTCAGATTAAACCCATCTTCTTCAATCTCTTTCCCCCCTTTCAAAACCAACAGAATTTGTTTTTTTTTTTAATCGAAGACCCTCTGCAACTCTCAGAAAGCGATTCTCATCTGAAAAACCCTCTGCAACTCTAGATGCAAAACCCTTTTAATTTTAGGGTTTTTGATTTTAGTTTTTTTTTTTTTTTTTCAATTTAGGGTTTTTTCTTTTTTTGATTTTCGATTTTCGATTTAGGGTTTTGTTTTTAGGTCTTCTGTTATAGTTTACCTGATTTGAACGCTGATATGTTTGTTTAATGTTTTACAGGGGTTCACAAGAACCACCACAGGAACAACCACCACCATCACCACCGCGAGTACAACCAGGACAAACATCATGGTATCCATCGTCAGTAGTTAGTTCATTTAATTCATCTGGTCCTTCGTCTAGTTTTAATATGAATATGGGTTTTTAGTGTTGTTGTTTATGTGGGTTTGTCTGCAGAATAAAAACCAGAAATCTGGTGGTGGTGTTAGAGGAAACCATATGAAAGTGAAGCAATTCATGAATTCTAGATCATCATCTTTATTTTGGTACCTAGTTTTTCAAGAATATCTGTACACTGCAGTGATGCAGAGAAGCAAGAAGATGATGTCCAGCTGAAACTTCTGGAGGAAGAAGAAAAAACTAGGTAACTTTCGGTTGCTTACTTTGCTTTGTTATCTCAAAGCTCCATTGGTATATAGGAAATAAGAATATGTCGACGCTTGAGTTACTTTGTATACTGTTGTTTGATATAGGAATAGTTTGTTTTAACTGTTATATTGGATCATGAAGAACATGTTAGAATTTTTTTTGTTACCTGGATTTGTACATATGCAGTCCACTAGTATGGACTCCCTGTACTAAGGCTGAATAGGGTAACTAAGAACAGTCAATGTGGAGGGTAGTCTGAACACCTTCTCGGTTTAAGTGAGTTTTGCATTGATTTATAATTCACCATCATGTTGCAGAATAAAGACAAAAGCTAATGTGGGAAGACTTTGTTTTGAACTCTTTTCAGTTTAAGCAAATGCAACTCTGTTTTGAAGAGAGTGGTGTCATCAAGCTAGGAGACAAGCGGGTCTGGTTATATTTTAGTCCACAAGCTGTAGCAGTGTTAATTTATGTTCTATGGTTGTCAGGTTTCTCAACTACATTCTTTTGTATATTTCAGAAAGAAAGTGTGCTCTTGTATACAGTCAATTGAACGAGCCCCCAGGTGCTTGTGCTCATGTTGGACTTACATGTTTGACTGTGGCTGAGCACTTCAGAGATGCTGAGGGTCAGGATGTGCTTCTCTTTATTGATTACATTTTCCGTTTCACTCAGGTAACTCTCTTTGTCGCTTGCTTGGACTGTCTCCCGTTTGATCTTTCTTATCCAAATCTCCTTAACTACGGTAATTTTGTTTTGTGCAGGCTAACTCTGAGGTGTCTGCTTTGCTTGGTCGTATCCCATCTGCTGTTGGTTACCAACCTACTTTGGCTACCGATCTTGGAGGTCTGCAAGGTATAGAACAAACTGCTGCCGAGTAAGGATTTTGAACTCCTATGTGAGCGAAAATACAAGGCTATGGAAAATTCAAGGCTGAGGTAAATTATTGAGACCCATTACTTCATTTCTTTTTTTACTCATTTGAAATAAATGCATGTCTATTTGTTTGTGGGTGGAAGATTTTGGTTTGACTTTCTTCAAAAGAAAAGCATTTTGAATGTGTTGGTGGTGTTCGTCAAAGACTTAGGATTTGATAACCTATACTGTGTACCAGTTCTTTTCTCCTTGTTTCATTATCACACATTGCATACTCGGACCGTCATCTGTATGCATGTATAAACTTATGCTGACAGTGACATATTTGCAGGTTGTATTTATATACTTGAGATATGTTGCTGATTCAAACACTTTACGGGGCTTGTTAATAAGCTATTTGATTAATAGTTTGTGAACCTAGAAGCATCTTAAGTTGTGCAATGCTATTCCCCATGACCATGAGTTCTTAATAGGAGAATCTCTGGTGTACCTCATGATGTCGAAAAATATTTGTTAAGTCTCGTGCACGAGTCAATCATTCACCACTGAACTCTGGATATTGTGTTGTTGCATGTGTGTTAATTTTATTTTTATACTATTATAAGCATTGCATGATTCCTTTATCAGAGTCTTATGTCTGGGACACCGACCACTGGTGAATAATGTATGGGATGCATCCAATGGCGAATGAGTCACAGGATGTGGAGCAATGAGAAGCCTATCAACATGAAGATGGTCAAACAGCAGGTGAAAAACATACAAGGGAGAATACACAACAGGGTCAACAGAATTTGAAAAGGGTCAAGAGGATCTGCAGGGCATATTCAACTCCATATAGCAAACCAAAGAATACGAAGAGCCTTGCTGGTTGGTGGTTGCTATCACAACCTGATCAACAACATTTCGAGACACCGTCCTACAAACTAGAGAAATAATGTTTAGTAATTTTTTAGTTGATAAATGGTCTGTAATATTTTGTAAACTGAGTCAAATATACAATTAAATGTGTGATTAATAATATGAATTTCGAAATTAAATTTAATTGGATAATTTCTCCCTGGATGACCCGTACGGTAAAGAACAAGAACAATTTTTCGCACCCGACCCGGGAATCGAGCCACGTGATTGGTTACAAAGCATCAAATTTTAACGGCTCTAATTTCATGATTTCACATAAGATCTAGTGACACGTGTATGGCTCCAGATCCAAATTATTACTGGGAAAAAAACGGTTCTGATAGTACCACGTGGATGGTGGAAAATGCATCTTTTCTGATGGCTGAGGATGAATGAATTTGGACGGCTGAGGTTCCATCATCTCAGAACAGTTTTTTGACATCGTACGGCGGAAAAATGATGCAGATATTGCATTCGCGTGTTTGTAAGCAACATGCAGACACGGTATTAGTGACGCCAAGAGTCTGAAAGGTATAGAACAAACACTTGGTACTAATATATTGCGTGTTTTATATGATCTTTACGATGGTTCAAATGGATACCAAGAGTCTGAAAGGTATCGAATAGACACTTCGGACTAATATTTGCGTCTTTTATATGATTTCTTACGACGGTTCAAATTATCGTAAGAGTCTGAAAGTGTATAGAATAGACACTTGTCATTATATTTCGCGTGTCCAAGAACGGTTTTTACGACGGTTCAAATGGTACCAGGAGTCTGAAAGGTATACAACGGACACTCGGAATGATATTTTCGCGTGTTTTAGATGATCTTTACGACGGTTCAAAATACTTCTGGAGTCTGAAAGGTATACAACGGACACTCAGAATGATATTATTGCGTGTTTTAGATGATCTTTACGACGGTTTGAGTGATTACTAGTGTCTAATGAGACCCGTATTGCCACTAGAATTGGGAAAATTTTGCATCACTTTGCGACGGGTGGTTGGGAAGGTCATGTCCGTTAATCCTTATACCGACACTCAAAAGCCAGAGTAGCAATAAGGGATATAAAACACGTGAACACTCGACACGCTCCGGCCATTTTTTTAAGAAGTGTCAGAATACATATGGACACTGTAAAAAACCGTCTTAAATGCTCATTTGTGTACTAGTGTTCATAAATCCAAGAATTTCACCTCTGACTATGAAATACGAATGCCC
>JAJJMA010032306.1:0-16325 GCA_023529015.1 Papaver nudicaule
AGCCAAAACGAAAAGTTGGTAGTATTTCGGTACCCCTTCTTTTTCAAGTGTCCATAAGAAGGTCCTCCCTCCTTTAGGGCCCTTCGTTCGGTCGGCCCAATGATCGAATAAATGTAGAAACTGCCCAAGTTCATTATTATAAGATTGTTATTGATGTTTTGTTATTACCCGATTTTTACTAACAAATCCACACAAAAACAAAATTGAAATATATGTGTTTGGGTGCGAATAAATTCACACCCGAAACACGATTGATTGATGTTGATATATTGATGATGTTTTACCCTCCACTTGATGAATAAGATGGGGAGGAACTTGCAAAACAAACAAAAAAGGCTCCGACGCCCAAGTAAGAATGAGATTTAGGTGCAGGAGTTTTTAGGGTTGGATGATCATAACTTTTGGGGATTAGATCCCCTGTATTTTATAGAGAAAAGACTTGGCCGGTAAGGCATCTAGAAACTTTTAGAGTCTTCTTTGGGCCTATTAACGGGCTTTGGGCAATTTTATATAGGGTACACACATCGCCCCCTCTTAACTTCCAACTTGTTGTGGGGTTAAGAAGTTCAGATTCCCCTTTGCACTAACGGCCCGCCCCCAAGCATGAGTTATGGTTGTCGTAGCAAACCGTAATTCGCCCCGATTGTTTGTGAAGATATTGCAAAGACGCCCCCAACTGTACCTGCGATAAATTTGCTCGCGTGCTAGGCGAGACTTGTTGCCAAGTAGTAGCCTTTTAATGCTCGTGAGCTGGACGAGTCTTAAGTTGAGTGCTTGCTGCTTGGCAAGATTTTCGTTGTGTACCTTGCATCATTGAAGGCTTTTGTAGTGTGCTTGCAGCTTGGCAAGGCTTTTTGCTCGCAACGTGACAAGGCAGAAGCGCTGGCCGCTTGGGCTGTCGGGTTGTTTGCTTGTGTTGAGTACGAGACTTTGGACCAACCACGATTGCTGGGCTCGCGGTTGAGACGAGACTTTGTACTTGCACTGATACAAGTCTTTATACTCACGTGCAAGGCGAGATATTATGCTTGCGATAAGAGCTAGACTTAAGTGCTCACGTGCACGGTGAGGCTTTGGTTGCTTGCGATGTCATGCAAGGCTAAACATTGAAGGGGTCTGAGCAATAATCTCCACCATACTGTGGGGAATCGAAAGACGATTCTAACGAACCAAAAATCAATCAATTCAGATGTGTAACGAAGGAGATATTCACGAAAGAAGATTGTGAAGGTGCGCGCGCGTGACGGATGACGTAGCGCTTACAAGACCAGATTCGACGACATGGCGGCAACGACTGTACCAGGTTAGAACATGTGGCAGTACTGACTCAACCGATTTTGATGACATGGCGGTCTAGGCTGTCCAAATCTGATGATATGGCAGCGATGACTGGACCGAGTTGATGACATGTTGCTGCTGACTGGGCAACAGTCGACGATGTGGCAGTGTACAATCATCATACCCTGATGATGTTGCATATGTGTTGTCGATGACGTGTCATAGCTGATTGTGCTAATTTTGCTTTGCTGGCGCTGCCAACTACACACGTGCTGTTGATTGGAACGAGCATTTGGTACCACTGGATCGGTGCTGGACATACTGTTGGACCATATCGGACGCGTGGAACTGCTGGATTAGGAGCTGCACTTAAAGCTGGACCAGATCTGACGATCCAGATCGGCCAGATCTGAAGTTTGATTCGTGCGGCTAGATGTGAGGCTGGATCAAATCTGACGAACCAGATTGACTGAACTTCTGCAACGCTTATTTATGTTGCTCTTTTGAGGGTTTCTGCTACCTTTCTGTTGCATTTTCGGCGACACTTTCTACGTTTCTTCTGTGACCTTTTATGCTACAGTATTTCGCGATTTTTTGAAAACCCTAATTTTTTGTGTGGATTCATGCACGAATTCCAAGACTTTTCCATGATTTTTCTCAACGGAAAAACACGATTCTTTTAAACGAATCCCCTTAGTCGGCGCCAATGTTTGGGTGCGAATAAATTCACACCCGAAACATGATTGATTGATAATGATATATTGATGATGTTTTACCCTCTGCTTGATGAATAAGAGGGGGAGGAACCTGCAAAACAAACAAAAAAGGCTCTGACGCCCAAGTAAGTATGAGATTTATGTCAGGAGTTTTTAGGTTGGATGATCATACCTTTTGGGGATTAGATCCCCTGTATTTATATAGAGAAAAGACTTGGTAAGGCATCTAGAAACTTCTAGAGTCTTCTTTGGGCCTATTAACGGGTTTTGGGCAATTTTATATAGGGTACACACAATATGCTTAGTTTTTTTTTTTTAGTAATATGGGGCATTTCATGATAAATTTCAAGTTCAACAATAACGCGAAAAAATTCAGTGTGATTCAGTCAAATGAGAAGATCTTTTTAAGGAGTAAATTTGTATAAATAATATCTCAATTCAGCAGGTATGTTCGTTGAATGGAATATAAGTAATGGTTTTTCTTTTCCTAACACGAGGTATTTTCAAGCATGGTTGGTTCCAGAGTGGAATAGACTCTGCAGTAAAGTGTACTCGTCCGGGAGCAATCCAAGGATGCATTACTTTGCGGGAAGTTATTGCGGGATGACCGCAATGGTGCCTGTTGAAAGCCTCACACTGCTGGATAACGATAGTGGTTAAATGCAAACAATATCATTGGAGGGTAGGGTCGTTACAGATGACATCAGAACCGACGCCGGTTCATCTGTCGCGGGTGGGAGAGTACGTTGAACGGGTTGGGCTTGGTAGTTTTTCCCATGATAGGCAGGGAACGTCAGAGACATAAGATTGAAAATATATTCTGGAATCAGGGATGACTCCAATTTAAGGTAATGTTATTGCAATACCCCAATTCGGCATGAAAGGTTCGCTGAATGGAATAAAATTAATAGTTTGTCCTTTTCTAGCACCAATGGTATTGTAGTACCCCAATTCAGCAGGTAGCGTCCGCTTATGGAATATAAGTACTGGTTTGTCCTTTCCTACACCAAGGCCTTATCGAGCATGGGTTGTTGCTTCGGAGCAAAAACACACTACAGTTAAGCGTGTTGAGCCGGGAATGATCAAAGATTGGGTGACCTCTCAGGAAACTGTTGCTAGATAACTGCAGCGATGCCCGTTAAAAACTTCATACCGCAATAGCTAAATGGGGACATTATCGGTAGAGTCGGGTCGTCGCAGTAAGGAACAAATATTTGACATTATTGACTTTACGCGTTGCGCTCTTTATTTATTTTTAATTCAAGGTTCTTTCACATTTGGTTTTTTCTCTGACAAGCTTTTATAACAACCGCAGTCGCGGCTATAAAAGCCAAATATGCCCAAAAAAAGAAAAATCAGTTTTTTTCCTTGTCAAGCTTTTATAGCAACCGCAGTCATAGCCATAAAAGCCAAATATGCCCGGGAAAAAAAAAATTAACGTAGTGGAGCTAGCTATAACTCTCAAAAGAAAGCTGTAGTCAGAAGCCAAATTTTTCTATTTTAGTCAGGCAGAAATATAAACTGCTACATGGCAAGTAAATGTACCTTTAATCAACACTAAGATGAAGTGCAAGTAAAAATCAAGCTTGACTAAGTCACGTTTGTTTTAACCGCAAATATAATTCATACTTGATAAAATTTTCGTTTCAAGTGAACACACATCAATGGAGCGCCTACAACGGGACACACTCATATTTGCATGTGAAAAAAACGTTAAGTATATCATCGCTCGGCTTGAAAAGACAAGGGTACCGAGTACACCACCAATCTTTTATTTTAGTCCACCTATAAGTCAAACCTTGAACGGTTCCTGTAATAAAGAACTCAAGAACAAGATCTCTTTCGTCACTGATTAATTCACACAAGGGAGTCAATACAATTCCAAAAGGTTATGTCAACAACCAAATACGATACTTTAATTATAAATGACAAGTCAAATATAACGCGGAAATAAAGTAAAGTACACAGAAGATTTTTGTTAACGAGGAAACTACAAACTCATAGAAAAACCCTGAGACCTAGTCCAGTTTGAATACTCTTAAGAATTAAGCCGCCAGCACACCTACTCTCAGACTTCGGACTAGCTGGTGCAGACAATATGACCCTAATACGACTGTTAGTCACAAAGATTTCCCCTCACTATTCCTACGCCTCCAACCACAGCAAGGTGGTCACGCACATGTACTGTACTCCTCTAAACAAACAAACGTCCTTTACTATCTTGCCTAGGAGTTGCTCCACAGCCCGTCATGAAGACTATCGCTACCGACCTCCAATTGGATGACTATAACCTTATAGACAACAACCAAATAGTGGCAGGTCCAATCGCTAGATGATATCCTTGGAAACTTGCAGATATTTCACCGAAGTCGTTTTACACCAAGAGCGAGGATATTTAAGTTTACTTGGTAATAAAAACCCCTCGAGATATCGATCAAGGTTTCAAAACCAAAACTCCCGAAAGAGCAACCTTGTCGTCCCAGTTGGAATCAAACAATAAATGGGTGCAGTACAATATGTATGACCGTGAAGAACAATGTACCTGCAAAACAAATCCAATAACAACGATCTTGATTCCACTTAATATTTATAGGTTAGGCACACAAACCGAAAGCGGCTTGCTGACAAATCCCGGTTAATAGATACGAGTATGTTCTAATCACAACGATCTTGAGTGGCCTTATAACAGAAGAGAAGGACCATAGAATAAACAAGATCGCAAGGTTTGATAGACGTGATAAAACATAATACAAGTACAATACAACGAAGACTAGTAAACATAAACTAGTTTCCCGTAAGAGGAATTTCTATGCTTCTCGATCCCCAAGAGAAGACTTGCACTAATCTAGACCGAAAGCAAAAGCTTAAAGGTAGCTGAAAGGAAAATTGAATAAACAGAAGTTTACAATTCCGAAGAAGAGCTTGGTAGAGGGACAAAGCTTTTAGGAAAGAAACCACTCCTATTTATATTGACTAAGGCTTTAGCTTTGAAATGAGGCTAAGTTAATTTCGGAAATTCATTAAAGCACATTTTCACATATAGTTCTGAAATACCTCACATAGACTCATAGCATTTAATGAGATCTAATACTTTAGCATTTACATTAATGAAAAATATATTTCAATAAATGTTTGGCCAAAAGCATTCAAAGCAAATAATACTCAAAAGGTATATTTGGATATTTCATTAATTCGAAATATAGTGCTTACCAAATATGCTCCCTGGGAAAGAGCTCATTTAGAAAACGTGTCCTATTGTTTCGAAAATCTCCTTAAGGTATTATTACTTCCAAATGTCGTCATCAGCTTTGATAATGTCGACATAACTTCCTAGGCTTTTCTAGACGGGCCTGATCAATCCTAGGTGGAAGTGGGATTTGGTCCAACGTGGTTCAACGTTCCGCATAAAAATATCATCACAGACGTGGACAATCCATGTGTGTTAAGCTTAAGTGAACATGTAGGTTCAGTGGACATTCTGAGTCATACAAAAAGATATACCAAATAAAGTACGGTGTATGATTCTTCGAGAAATAGCAAAATGTTGAATCTCCTGAATTCTCGATTCCAATATAGATGATCACGTTAATGATATCCAAGAATTCAAATCAAAAAATCAAATGAATATTTGATCAAGTAGTATATCCATACGAAAATCTAATCATGTACAGTATTGATCAAAAATCATGTGTCTACTAACTAGAGCGACGAACCATATTTCTGACTATGACTCAAACCAACTTAGTTGTACATTGAAGATGAACAAATTCAAACTTCAAACTGAGAATATCAAACTCATTAATTCGTTGAAGCACAAATCAAAATGGTAGAGTTTGAACTTCGAAAATACGCATTCTGAGATAACCATTTTTAGGTTTCGAAATCTACATTATGTTTGGCAGAAACCAAATTAAGGTTTCGGATCCTAAAGTTCATATATGACTGAAACCAAGTTTAGGTTCCCAAACCAAGATTCCATATAGCGAAAACAGAGTAAGGTTTCGAACTTTGGATTTTGTTTTAACGAAACCTTGGTTAAGGTTTCGAAACAAGAAACACATATTAATCTAGTCACAAATGTTTGGTGTCGAACTTGAGAGTCCATTTGGTCAAGATACGTTTCAGCATCACACCCTTTTGTCCTTGATGCACAGGTTTATTTCCCGGTTCACATAAACCTTTAGGAAACCCTAGGGTCTTTTCGACCTTTTAGAACTCACATAGTCAAGACACATTGGTCTCGATTCTCAAGTCACGGTTAGCCAGCAAACATCGTTTCGAACTCAAATTCTCTCATTGATTACAACATTTAAGTTTCAGACCGAATAACTTATGGATACAAAAACCAGATTGTGGTTTCGAAATCAAAGTTAAGTTCTACCAAAACCTACATTGAGGTTTCGAACTCTGAAAGTCCATAAGATGAGATAACATGAAAATGGTTTCGAAATCTAAAAGTATGATATGGCATTCTAGATGTTCATATGTAGAATCAAACAAATGATTCAGAACTTCAGTAATCAAAGCCAAACCATGACGTCATATTCGAACTCAGAACAACAGTATATCAAGTCTACACAACATAAGTGTGAGTCACGATCTCAACTACATTTAGCACATACAAGTATATGCCAATCAATCCGACAGAGTCAGACAAGGTAAGTGAGACACAATACTGTAATTGATTAAATCTCGTATTACTACCGAGACAACATAACAACTTTTATATCCAACTCGCAGGTTTTAGGAAAAACCTTATATCACTTAGAGACGGAGAAGAAAAGAAAGCTCCAAGCAATATGGAACGTCATAACTACAACAACGATACCGCAAGCGATATCGTGGAGTTATGTCCTAAGACACATTGATCACTCATAACGTAAAGCTCAAGCATTAAGTTATGTTTTTGTCTTTTGTAGCACAAGTGTAAAAGATAATGGAATCGCGTTATTTAGATTCACTAACCTCTTGAATGTGAAGCGGAATGTCTTCGTTTGATCTTCAGTCTTCTTCAACTCTTCAAATAGTGATTTTAAATCCTACCAAAATCTTCCACAACTTAAAGCTAAATTAAGGAAGTCTTTACCTAATGTGTGTTGCAAGCGGTCGAGTTTTGATCACTAAATTTGACAACTAAGCTTGACATACCAACACTTAGTGAGGTTGACCGAGCCATGCTCTAACACGGCTATATGTAGTTTTTCCGTCCGTGCATTTTCGGCAAAAGCTAAAGCCAAACCCAAAAAATAGCTTAGCATTTTTGGCTTTTTACCATTCATAACTGTTGACAATCTTAGCGAGCCAAATTATGCGATGACATCACTATTCAAGGTTTTTGGATATTGTATTGATTTTCCTTCTTTCAGGTTTTGTCCCATTGAATTTTCCAGATAAACTTTACGAGGTATACGCGCATCCAATGATGTTTTAAGTTTCTCAAAAGTTGTGCTCAAGTTTTACAAAGTTCAGGTTTTTCCTGGCGGGTTCTTTAAATTAAATGATGTAATACTCTTACAGTATGGTTGTTTAAATATAAGAATTATTGCAAGGTTACCGGATTATATTTTAATGTACATCTTTATCCTGGTTCAGTTGTTTTCCTTCTAGGTTTTCCAGGCAGGCATGGTTATGATGAAGTGACAAAAGCGAGTTAAACAACGTCATTATCGTATTTAAGTGGTTGTTTTCTTCTTTTTTTTCCTCCACCATATGTGGAAGATAAATAACCAAGTGAACATTAGTCATGCTAAGTGGTGTATCTCTATAGTCAGTTTTTGGGAACACTCCTTTTAAAGAGTGTTCACGTAAAAAAACCAATCTCACTCTTTTTGGACTTCGTTGGTTCCTCATGAGGCTCGCTGGTAGGCTAGCACAGCAACCGGTTGAAGAACTGCGGTTAGGTCCCCACTCTGGTGAGATGTAAAATAAAAACAATTATAATGCTATATATAGAAAAATAAATAAATAATATATTAGCAATTTATTTTACTTTATTTAATTTTAACCTAAGTATGGTAATGAAATCTAACCCTAACCTAAATTACAAGAAAGGAAATATGTTATTGATTATTTTTCGTTATTTAAACGTAAAACGTGATGAACTTTGGATAAAAATAAATAAAGTATATCACCATCGACAATTGGTTTGTCCTATTAATTATAATCGAGCTTCATTTATGTGGTTTTTGATCTAATGGAATTTTTAACACCCAATCAAATAGGCACCAAACTAGTTGATTTAGATTCTAAATCGGATTGATTACTTTTTGTTTTTGCAAATATCAACTTTGATTTTTAAGATTTTTGATTATGTGATATTTCATGTAAACAATTCCTTGAATACTGGTTTTGAAACTTATTATTATCTAAATCTTTGAATTCAAATGGTATGGATAATGGTTGCGAATTAAACTTATTTGATGGTAGCAAATGTGAACAAATACTAATCTAATAAATAAATGAAAATGTTTTCGTTTGTCATATTGAAAAAGAAAAAAACTAATTTTATAACAAGAATATTTACTTATTTCGTTTCTTTATAACTCTATAACTTATGTTACATTATAATTTAGGTTAGGATCATATTTGATTGACTTTTTCAAATAAAGTAAAATAGTATAACGGTTGTTATGAGAACCATTGAAATTGGTTTGTTATGTGAACTCTCATTAAATGAGTGTACACAATATTGGACTCACAAAAAAAAAAAAAAAAATGACACGCATGGAGGTGCTTAATGAGTTAATGTAGTTAATATCAGTCGTATCAGCGAATGTCGCTGATGCAAAATCACTATGATTATATCAATTGTACATGTTGGATTGCACTGATATATTGGTCATCATGTCGTCATACATACTAATTTAGTAGATACTCGGGTATTCGCATTATATTTTTGTGATACTTGGTATTCCGAAAAATGTTAGAATAACCATAATGGTTGATTTTTACTCGAATATGACAAGTAAAGGGTACCGGGATATCTTTCGAAGAAGAAAGATAGATGGCCTGCTGATGGGTTGAGTGGGACTAATAGCTTCCTCCAAAGGATCTTTTGGTGGTATTTTTAGGATGTATATTTTGGGAAACAATATGATGCACGAATGGAGAAGACTACATCTAGGGCTTTGCAAATTGATATAATGGAATTGGGATTTAGGAAGCCATGGTATATAAGCCAGATTTGAACGTGTCATATTATGATTTAGGAAAGGAAATGAAAATTCTACGTACTCTAGACAGTTAACTTGTAAATGATAAAAAAATTCTCGCAAAGATAAACATAATAATAATCATGTTTAGTGTTAGTATAGAAACCTTGGGGAGTAGATTGTAGATTTGTACTTGGAATATATATTATTAGCTGGTTGTTGTTGATAGTGAGCCGACAAAGTATGCGACAACACCGACAAATGGTGCATTAAAGTAAGTAGCTGGTTCAGATTGCTCATGGTTATTTCGATCATCAGAGAAGTTATTCCCTTGATCGGGGCCACCCATAATGGCTCCAACAAGTACATTCGGGTTCGAAGATCCTGAATTGAGTGTTGAAATCCATCTTTACAAGCTATTTGACTAGGTTGTTGGCGTGTAGATGGTATAGAAGAACCTCTATGATGTACTCTTTGCGGATATTTCTCTCCAAAACCTACCATGTAAGACATTTTTGCGGGATTATCACCTGAAATGTAGTCTACTTGTTTCTTTGCTAGAAAAATTAGATCTTTTGCTGCAAAACCATGTAATCCACATGACACGGATTCTCCCGATCCCTGTAAGTACTTTGCGTATGTCACGAGGAGGAAAGCTGTGTTAGTCACGTATTGCATATTACATTCATTTTGTTTGAAGAGAAGTCCTCCTGTCATTACAAATGTTTAAACTGGTGTATGAGCCACGAGAAAAGTGCTTGAAGAATGGATGTATACCTTCGCCCCAAATACATAGAACCCATATATAAAAACCATAAATGGTATCCAATGATAGAATTATGAAATGCATTCGTTTGACCTGACGTATATTTGGTACTGAAAGTGGGTGATCCAGGGATAAGAGAGCAAAAGTAGTTGTCAGCATAGTTTTTGTAGGACTGCAAGTCTTGAACTTTCTTTTGTAGGTAGAACTGCAGTATAAAATTTTGATGAAAAGGAAATCGAAGATTTTCAGCAGTTATAAAAGTTGGGTTCCTAATATGCAAGAAAGAAATAAAACCTTTGAAAGAAGAATTTTTGTGCCAACACATTTATCGTCCCAACTAAAAGAGAAGTCATCATCATCTCCGCCATCTGTATGGCCGTTTGTTTTAATGTATTATTTAGCGTCTTTTGTAGCTCTCTACAACCACGATGCTGCCCATAAAAGTTCATCCTGATGAAAAGATAAATATAATATAAATATTATGAGAGTAAGTTTTTATATGAAAGTAATATAAATCTCTTGACTTTACTGATCGAGACACTAACATTGTATCCAGAGTAAGAGCAGTAAAACGGGCAAACAACTGAGCTAAGAGAATCACTGTAAGAGCCTCTATGTTGGTCCGCGAAATCAAATACATGCATCAATCAGTATTACAACCAAATAAACTCATCATCACACTTTAAAAGTTTTAATCCATGTAGGGAATCTGATTGGTGTAAGCAAATTGATTTACTTTAATGGCAGTTTGAAGTAACTTGGTAGAGTACGAAGAATCAGATCTTTTAAACACAACAGAAGCAGCAACCAATGCTGCAGCAGTCTCCCCCGCGACATCAGAACCTGAATTTTGTGTAGAAACCTTATATACATTCCGAGCAATATCTAAATCCCCAGGCCTTTGCCAACATTAGTGATCTGTGTTAGGATCTCCCACCTTCATAAACAACAACATCCTAGTTCTGTATTAACCTTGCGAGTGATAAGAAAATAATATTACCATCTAATCTGCAACTAAAGTAACCTAACTTTTTAATAATGTATTAGATCCTGGTAATGCGTAGATTCACTCCCTTGGACGTACAATGTATCAGATTTCGCTGTAGCAGCCTTTAGTAAATAATCAGTACTCCAACGAATAGCATCTCTGGCATGCGCAGCTTGGTGTTTCATATTTCCACCAAATTCAGCAACACTCCAAGATAACATTGTCGTTGTAAATGCTAACGGAAGACCAAATTTCAAATTATCACCCGCATCATAATATCCTCCCGAGAGATCCACCTACATTTTCATAACCATAAAACACAAAAATCTTTAGTTGCTATATAAGACTAGTTAAACTTAATTATTCGTATGAAGAAATTATAAGTATCGCATCCATAATTAAAATGTACGGCACATGTTAATATGCTCTTTAGCGGTTATACTTGCCTGGGGTTTATCACATAATTTGTGAGGATTACAGTTTATATTGAAAGTAATTGTTACAAACTTATTTATTTGTTAAAGCATGTGGATCAAGTGATATAGCGGTCCAGTAACCGTGGAGTCTAAATGATAATTTTTTTAAGCTCCTTGCCTTGTGGATTACATCTAATTAAACTTTGACGATTCTTCTTCGACTTAGATGATATATGTGATGCTTGGGTTTTCATTTATCCAACTCTTTATATTGAAGTGGTCGTTTTCCATACATAATTTTTTATTCTGGTTATTTAATACAAATGTACCTTTGGTGTTTGATAGAAATACAAAAGCACTAACATTTTCAGTGGACCCGTCTTTTAATCCAGAGTCGCCTCTCCATGTAACTTGTTGATTAGGTGGTAGTTTTCCCGATCGTTGTCCTTCAAAGAACATAATAGATTTCTCGAGGGTGTCAGCATAACTGTTGGAATCAAAAGCATAGCAATAACATGAAAATAAAATTATGACCAAACTAGTTACAAAAATAAAATGCATTGGGGACTTTCTAGCTAAACTCTTGTTGTTTTTTTTCCTTGCAGGGTTCCTGAAATTTTGTAAAGGAATTGTTAGTTTTAGCTGCAATTAATGATTAATGATTAGAGAAAAGAGAAACATGGATATGTTTTTTTTTTTTTTTTGAAGAGATAGCGAGACCCAAGTTTTCTTGTCCATCCATCTTGTATTAAACTTTCAACCAAGTTCTGAACATTGACTAGGGGATGTTAACGTAAAATTAGGATATTAGGAGTAGTTTATACTAATTTGAGGTATAAACATAAATCAGAAATCCTTTTTTTTTTTTCTGAAGTCCTAAAATTAAGCAAAAGTTTGGCGTAAATTTAGTATTTAGTGTATGGGAAAGCTCTCACCATATAATATTAGGGAGAGAGACACATAGAGAGTACCTATAAAATACTTGCATGTCATGAACATTTGGATCCATTTCATAGCAATTTTCAAATATGTATATATATACACACACAATTGAGCTTGACAACTTAGTTGAGATAAAGAATGGTCAAGAATTGTCTCCGGAAACAAATCCAAGGCCTCAATAATTATCTCCCATAAGATACAAAATTACATCCGCTCATATTGTTAAAGGCCCCTCTTTTTGGAATCTACATAAGTATATTGTAATAAATTTTAAGTTTTGCTTGGGGCTAAAGAATTCATAGACCATAGTCGATAAAGGGAACCTATTTTTGTTACTTGGAAGTGAAAAAGCAGGGGTGCCGAAATACACCACCAACTTTTTAGGTTCGTGATTCTATGGTAGATTTGGACGATCTTAAAATCAATATTTAAACCGTTTAACCTTAGTTGGATTGTAAACGATCAATTCCAACATACACACGTCGTTGTGAATCCCTCAGGAGGATTGGGAATTAACTACAGGTTAATAACATACAAATAGTGTTTCTTTATTTATATAATCAGAGATATAACGTGGAAAATAAAGCACAGAAGACGCCAGAAGTTTTGTTAACGAGGAAACAACAATCCAGCAGAAAAAACCCGGGACTTAATCCAATTTGAACACTGCACAGTATTAAGTTGTCTACAAACACTAGCCCACTATCAGACTTCAGACTGGGATATAAATGAGACTGACTCAAGCCTTCCAAATGAATCAGCTACTGTCGTACTCCTTACGTCTCTTGGATCTCTTGCCCTACGCACTTGATTCCCTTAGCTGACGTCCGTTACAGACCTAGGATTTGTTGTAACCGCTGCTAAAGGATTTTGGTACTCGATCTCCTTTGTACCATAGAATACAGTGTCTTATTGTTAGAGCATTGCTTGGTTGAACCCACTGATATTGCTATCTTAAGTCAGTTGTCAAGTTTAGATGACAAAAACACAATCCTTGATAAGTTTACTCTACAACTCGGACTAGGATAGTTTTAGGTAATCGAGACGAAGACCATTGAAGACGAAGACGAAGACCGGAGCTTACTACTTGATAAATCATAACGTTCTCGCTAAAGGTTAGAAAGGTTTTTCCTTTCCATATTTCGTACTTACCATTCTATCATATCAATAGTCTATGATGTTGTTTATAAGATCCGAAGGTATTCTAGGATTCTTCGCCTTTGCATTTGTCACAACCGTGATAATATGTATAAGTAGAGTAAGTTGAATTGTCTCATGAAATGACCTCAACGGTGAACGCGTTCATGATCGCGTACATATGTTGCATAAGGCATTTCTGAGAACGAGCAAGTATGTATAAACGCGTACATACGAGTTCAAGGTTTCTCCTGGACTCCAATTGACAGCTCTGTGAACGCGTACACATATGCCATGGAAAACTTCCAACTTTCATTATATGAAGTTTTCGGTTTTGGAATGATTAGTTCTCAGACTTGTCATTACTTAGCCCATGGAATTCAACTACTTAATCCACGCAACGTTCAACATGTTTTGGACTAGAAGTTGCAAACCTTCAATCAAGGTCGAGTCTTATTTAGCCATTGGCCTTGTCCAAAGTTAGAAGAAAATTGAGAATCGGTATTCAAGCTATGGAATTTTTAGATCCGGACTTGCTTGAGCCCTACTCAAGGTTGCTTAACTTTTAAGCAAAGCCTCCCTTGGTAATCACTATAAATAGATGACCTTCTGCAAGATACAATTCTAATCCTCTACACGTCTGTGTATCCTTGCATAAAGGTTGGTCGTCATCTCGAAGTCCTTTTGGAATACGACTATTTTGGACCGTGAAGCATAGGTCGGAAGTTAAATTCCTGATCTTGTATCTTGGGTCGATTGAATTCTTTCAATCTTATCAAGACCAAGATTTGATAGAAACTTCGTAAGGTAGATCTTGAATCGTAAACCCTAGAAGTTCCGTAACGCAAATTCACGAACTAGGTTTCATACTAAGTTCGTCAAGCCTTAGGAGGTAACTGTTTAGGCTAGATCAATAAGCCCTATTCAGTAAAACAGATTTCCATTAAACTTGACTTTAAGTCTAAAGGAAATCACAATCGTATTCTTGTTTAATTAGTTAGATACTTTTAGGCGTCCTGTTAGAGGCAGGGTAGCGCTAGTCTTCACGAAGTGAAGTGGAGCAACTCCCGGGCCTGTAAAGGACATCAGCTAGAGGAAGCAAGTACGTAGGTTTCTGTGGGAGCCAAGAGACGTAAGAGCACATTGGTAGTTGAATTGATTGTAGGGTTAATTCAGTCTCGATACATTCCAGTCCGAAGTCTGAGAGTAGGCTAGCGTCTGTATTCCGTTAATATTGAGGGTGTTCACATCTGGATGAGGTCCCGGGGTTTTTCTGCTGGTTTGCAGTTTCCTCGTTAACAAAATTCTGGTGTCTTGCATTACTTTTCCCTTCCGCATTATATTGTCTCTGATCTATATAATTAAAGTAATTGCAAGTTTGTTGATTCATAACCTTTGAGTGAATCCATCTCTCCTGAGATCTACGAGAACTACGTTCTTGTTAGGGTTCGGTTCTCAGAACTATACTCAGGTTGTTGTTTGAATATTGATTTGTGAGATCGTTCAAACAACCATAATCAACTAGGTTCACGAATTCAAAAGTTGGTGGTGTATCTCGGTATCCCCTCTTTTTCGCTTATCTGTCCTCTAACAGATTAACACTCGAAAGTGACTTCCTTTATATATGATCAAGGTTATACGTAAATCTACTTACAAGTTAGAGATGACATGTAAAACAAGTAAACGATGCCTAACTTGTCTCTACCTTAAATGTGAAAAGAGTTGTAAAACCACTACTTACACAATCGAAGCTAACTAGGTCTTATAGCACTGAGTGCAGCCGTACTTTGCTTCTTTCAACCTTGTTGTTGATTAATTGTTCTTAAATGACCTTATTGCAGAAGAGAAGGACCGTAAAATAGTCAAGAACAAGTTGAATCCACCAAGATTACAGGTTACCCTGATAAATACCAAAAATAAAAGTTCTCAACTCTCAAGTGAAGTCTTCTATAGTCATTAGGTAAATCCCATGAAGGAATTACTACCTAATATAGGACGACTCTCCACAACAAGCTTATACCGAAGTGCAAACAGTTTTCGTAGAATTCCACATAAGTATTTTAGGATTGCTCAATGCTTGTCGTTTTGGTTCTAGATGTCCTTTATTTATAGTATTCAATAAGATATGTTGCCTAGGAATAAGTCAATAGATTCCTTGTCTTACAAGTTAGTCTGTGACTATGTAAACGAACCTGTTACTTAACTTGAACACAAAGTATCACAATTTAATCACACATGGAAACCAATTAGAGTTTATCACCAAGTATTTCGGTAGAGGAAACCTACTTCAAATATATGATCCCAACACAAGAGTGAACAACTTGAATCTTATTGAACTATTGAGATTCATAAGATGAACCGCGTATCATATGCATATTCTCGTTGAGAATCTAGTCCATATGTTTATGAGATTCATGAGTCTCTTTTAAAGCTACGTAAATATCCTAAAATATCCCCCAGACGGTTAGCGAACTGTCTGTACTTGAGATTCAGGCTAAAAAGCCAGACCATTTGTTCGTGAACAAGTTCACGTTCAAAATGCACTTTTAGAGTTTAGGTGGAAAATTCGGAGTTCATGTTCATGAACCAGTTCGCGAACTACCAGTGCTTCAAGTCTGAATCTGCTCTGTCTTACGTGGGCTGGGCCATTATTCGTACTTAAACGTCTGAGCCATAATTCATCAATACTTACTCTAGAGTATAACTTCAATATTCACCATTCTCCCACATTGATTCACAAGCAAACCATTGTGTTGCAAAATGTATTGAATCTTTCTCATACGTATCATATAACCTTCGTACACTTGTAAAGCACACTAGCACAACTCGTAGTTGTATAGGATTATATCTCAATACGCTATTTCATGCTAAAGTAGCCGACTATATTTCGAATGATAGAATAAGTAGAGAAGAAGAATCCATAAAGTCACA
>JAJJMA010032307.1:0-10269 GCA_023529015.1 Papaver nudicaule
CAAAGTAACGCCTAGTCGATAACCATCATCAATCTCGAAGTTACATGTATGTTTGATATAGGATAATTAGTATCAACACTAAGGTTTTGCCTGTTTCCACTGATGAGGGTGGAGAGAAATTTTTTTCTGAGATTTCTAAGGTTGGTAGTTTTCATACAGCTAGAGATAATATGGATGAAGATGAAGATGAATCTCTCGAAGATGATGATGATGTAGAGGATTCAGGTGATTCTATTCATTTACCTTCTGGAATTTTTCAGGAAGTTGAAGTTATTGAAGCAAATTTATCCCCTAATTGTGTTGGTGCACAATATGAGAAGTCAACAGGTAATTTGAATTCTCCATTTCAGTCAATTTCTTCATCTCTAGTTAATTCAATTTCTGCTCCTGTAGAAGAAGATGAGGAAGATTCAATGAAGTTTCTTACTTCTCAATCTCTTCATTCTGGAATGGTGGAGGTAAATTCAATTATTACTTGATCTTCTAATGTCCTCACCAGGACAAATCAGTTCATTATTATGAAAAATAGCATCAGATTTAGTGATTGTGTTTTCATTATTATTCATTCTGCTCATAGCATATTTGATAGAGGTAAAATTGGAGTGATAACATCAGATTTTTATGAGCCATTGCTCCTAATTTCAGATCCTAGTTTTGGGTACCAACTGGATTCTGACTTTATACATTCATTTGCTATTTGGAGTGTTTATGTGGGAGAATTTTTTTCTGAGAAGCTGTTGTTTGTTACATTGTCAAGTAGAAGACAATTTTGCTTCCTATGTGTGGAAATTTACTTCTACCTGATGCTCTATGTTGTGGAATATCTTCTTATGGTTGTTTGAGTATAATGGGTGGAGTAATTGATCGCGAAAAGAGATTTACTAGCTTCAGTCCTTTAGGAATTTACAGTGAGCATGTAATTTTTGAAGATGTTTTGAAGTTGCTTTTTGAGGACTGGTTTATGTTTTTGTGGAAGTGTAGTGAGGCTAGAAGTGATAATGTTGCTGATCAACTGATTTTGAAGTTTGGCTATACTATAATTCACACTACAGTTTTTATGCACTGGTGGTTACCTACTTGGTGTGAGATTTTGGTGACTGCATACTTTGAAAAATTTGTTGGCCTGCAGTTTCTTGAACCTAGATATGATGGTGCTAGTGATCAGCTGTTGTTGGAGTGGATAAGATTGGGTACACTTGAATATCCTTATCAATGGATTGAGCTACTTACTGAAGTATGGAGTGGAACAGTTTTATCTCTGTTGCAGCAGAAGTTGGGTTTGCCTACATGGATTACAGTTCCGTATGTTGGCCCATTTGATGTTTTCCAGATTCCATTGGTGAGTTTTCAAGATTTTGTGGAAGTTGAGAATGGGAATGCTAATGCACAGCTGTCTGTTCAATGGTCTGAGAGAGATGGATTGGACTTGTTGTTTTTCCTTCCAATTTCCTTCATACAGAACAATCATGTGTCTTTCTCACCAACAACACTTTATTTGTTCTCTATGTTGCTATTGTGTGAAGCGTTTGGAGTGTGATGGTTCAACAGGTATTAGCAAAGGTATACTTCAACTTGCTCAAGATGGTTTTTCTGTCCTTCTGTTATGATCCCAATGATATTTTGTGCCACCATTTATGTCCTGTGCATCAGCCAACGAAGAATTTTAGCTGGCCAAATTATATAACTAATGTACAGAATGTGGGCTTTATTTCATTTTTGAGTTTCTACACAATATTGATCTTCTTTTGGACTTTCTGTCATATCCAATTAGAGAGTTTTCAGGGTGTCCAAGAGCTCATTTCAGTGGCTGCCACTTCCATACTTGATAGTTTCATTGGTTGCTGGATTCTCTTGCTGCTCGTGTTATTATTCGACAGGGATCCTGGCAAGTTGGTAGAGACCAGTGGAACATCTGCTTGTGAGTTTGTTTGGCATCATGAATGTCAGTTTGGGTTGTTTTATGCATATTTAGATGTATCTTGGGTTGTGGCCACCGGAGATAGACCTGCTGGTAGTCATTGGATTATACAACTGGCACAAGAAGAATGTATCAAACTACAAGTCATTATGGAGTGCCATTTTAGTAGAGGTGCAGAATTCAAGTGTGCCCAAAGGATAAAGTTGATGTTCCAATACTGCACCCATGTTAGATCACTGAAGCTTGGTCTTGGTGCTGAATTTGCAGTGGTTGTTTCAATAATTCTGGCAAAGAGTTTTACACATTACAGTGGATTTCATAGACTTTATACAGCAGCTAAAGTCACTCATGGATTCTCTGTCCATGGTAGTCAATGTTTCTCCTGGTTTGCTTGGTTCTTGAATGAACTTTGGTTTTTGCATATTGCTTGGAGTAAGGTTACTACACTTGTGGTGCACCAAAATGGGAGACCATCTGAACTACAAGATCACTCTCAGTGGCAGACAAATGTGGTACCAAATCTAAGCCGTAGTGCAACAACAATTACAGGGAGTTGTATTACTATATTCCAGGTGAACATTTCATATCAGTTTATGGGAAATGAGATAAATGGTTCATTTTTTGTTATTGGGTACTCTACTGGGCATCACCAAAAATCTTGGATGCAACTGCAAATTCCAATTTCTATTGGTACACCCATACAGATGGTGTGTTTGTTCTCTCCCCAGTTCAGTCAATATTTTGCTGTGTTGCAGTCGAGTGTGGAGTTGTTATTGTCAGGCTCAAGACAATATTCAGATTATTTAAAGTGGAAGTTTAAAGTGAGTAAAAGGGAAATCAGGGAAGCAGCCGTGCTTATGAGATATGAGTCCAAGCTAGATCATGAATCTGACATTTGCAAGCAAATTATAGCGCAGCTGGAGTTTCTGTTACTGTATTGATGTTCTACTACCTACCTCCTGTCAGTATTTCTCTATCTCCAACTATTTTAAACTGTATGTTGTCTCAATCAATTAGAGATCTGATTCAGCTGGACTTATGCAAATGAATAGGAGGATATCTGGTTTTGGTGAGTCAGATTGCAGTGGTGCAGATTTTGGTGAACTTTCACAAATGGAACCCCAGCTGGTATTCAGTTTATTTATGGAGTAGGCGACTTAGGGTTGGTACGGAGTGGGTTTCCATTGAATTCATCGGGTGTATCCGCCTTTTATTTGATAAGGGAAGACGTCTGCACTTCACTTTCTGGAAAAATCATTCTCAGAGATTTAGTATCACTGATTTATGGAAAGTGAGGTTTTTCCTCATGATTGTTACACTCTGGTTCTCTATTGCATTACAGTGGATGGTTTTCTTCATGTGGAGATTCAATCTGTTTCGATGTAGGCCTGTTATGGTATGGTGCAAGGATGGGGTGCAACACTATCTTGTTAGCAGTTTGCCTTTGGAGAATAAGGAGAGTATAACCAAGTTCTCCATTTCTGTCTACCACTCAATGGGCTTTGCCATTTTTGGCCTCTACGCTTCATAAATTTATTAGGACCTAGCTTAGCCACTGGGCAGGGGTATGGCAGTTCAAGGTCCAAGTAGAGTATGGAATAACTTGGTCATCTTTCTTCAAAGTGCTGCATGCGCTCATATTTGGGTACTTTTTGGCTACCATCCTTGAGGACAAGGATTGTTTCAAGGGGGAGGGAATGTCATGTACCCAAAGGTTAGTAGAGTGGTGTGTCAACCCTTATCTATTTAGGTTAGCCCTTATCGTTGTTTGTGGGTTAGTCTTAGCGATTCTATCTGTTCAGCCATTCCTAGCTGTTAGCGGTAGAGGGTATTTAGCCTTACTGTCTCTTTCATTTTGGAGTATGATGTATTTTGTATGAAACTCCATTTACGATTTCACTGCCTCAGAGCAGATTACGACGTTATACGACGATTATCCGACGATTGTTACTTTTATCTTACGAATTCAGATCTTGTATGTACTAGGTACATTACACCACGCAACGTTTCTTAGCTCAACGCAATTACGCAACATCTGCACGCTACACGAGATATCAAAACATTACAAGGGGGATAACCTTAGGGGTATTGGTCTGGGGGTCTACGACAGTTAGAAAGAAACTGATAGAGATGATGGACAATTACAGGAAAGTGTTGCTGAGTGGACACGTTCTGCACTACTCTAGCGATTACAGAGCACAACTCATGTCCTCCACTCCTCCACTCTTCCACGGCTTCCACCTTCTCTGTCGAGAGATCAGGGTGAGTTCAACACTATAAATAGAGGCTTTCTCTATCTTCCAAGGCAGAACACTTGATAAACACCAGAACCTCAGAGTGAATACCTGAGCATTCAAAACACTTCTAGCCTTGGAGATTTCTAGTCACATTCACGACGGAGATCTTGAACCTTTACACCCGGAAACACGCATTTTCACCTGATCTCAAGTTTCTTTCATTGTTTCCCTCCCTAGATCAACCTCTTGCAATAAGATCTCCCACTGTGGTCGCCAAATGTTTTTGCCTGAAAAACAGTGTACCGTCTATGGGTACTTTCGTAGTGCTCGAGATCAAAACCGAACAAGACAAGCCTAAACCAAGTCAATGGTCGTTCAAGTCTTGCTTAGGTCACATAGAGGATAGAGGTTGATCTAGGGAGGGAAACATTGAAAGAAACTTGAGATCAGGTTGAGATTGTGTGTTTCTGGGTGTAAAGGTTCAAGATCTCCGTCGTGACTGGAAATCTCCAAGGCTAGAAGTGTTTTGAATGCTCAGGTATTTGCTATGAGGTTCTGGTGTATTCAAGTATGCTGAATGTTCTGCCTTGGAAGATAGAGGAAGCCTCTATTTATAGTGTTGAACTCACCCTGATCTCTCGATAGAGAATGTGGAAGCCGTGGAAGAGTGGAGGAGTAGAGGACATGAGTTGTGCTCTGTAACTGCTATAGTCGTGTAGAACATGTCCACTCAGCACCACTTTCTCGTAACTGTCCATCATCTCTATCAATTGCTTTCTCACTGTCGTAGACCGCCAGACCAATACCCCTAAAGTTATCCCCCCGTGTGATGTTTTGATATCTCGTGTAACATGCAGATATTGTATGGTTGTGTTGAGTTTAAACATTGTTGCATGGCTATGGCTTAATGGCCAATGTGATTGTGGCGCTAGAAGCACATGGTGTGGCTTTATAGCAACAGCCTCGTCCATTGGCCAAGGCTAGGAATTCATGGCGCCACGGTTATTGCAGCTATGGCCTTGGCCAGTGGCCAAGGCCAGTTCTTGTATGGCGCCATGTTCATGGCGCCATGGCCTTGTGGCCAAGGCCAATCTCTTGTGGCGCCATGAGTATGGCGCCACGGTTCTGAGGCCACGGCCTTGGCCATTGGCCAAGGCCAATCCTTTTGTGGCGTATTTAGGCCACGCCACTTCTACTATGCATGTTCATGCACTTGGGCTATGGCGTATTTTAGGTCATGGCATGCTTATCCATGGTATATTAGGTCAATCTGTGTTTAGATTTTGGCCTGCCTAAGTGTATTTAGGCTGATGTATGCTTCTCAGAGAGCTCTGGACAGGCCTAGAGCCGCGATGTTTCTGAGGTTTTCATTGAGACTCAGGTATTGAGTCATATTTTAAGAGGAAAGTCGTGAGGATGCGTCTCTGTTATCTCTCCACCATATACCAGTGAGTAATTTAGTTCAGATGTCGAGGAATTCGAGGCGCTGTCGACATGAAGTAAATTAATGGGTTTATGAGTTGGTGGGGTTATTTAGTATTACACTATGATATTATTCTCTCCACCGGGAGTTATAAGAGAGAACTCATAGAGAGTATTTTCAGCTTGCAGAACATGTTGTATTCTGAGCTATGGAGATGTGCCTGAGTAGGCGACTGCCTTTTGGCAAGGTATAATTAGAGAGTCTTTATATTTTTGTCCCTATTCCGTTTTCACCATCTATTGGCTTGCTTAAAATCCAGGTTAATAGATAAAGAGTATGTTCTAATCACAACGATCTTGAGTGGCCTTATTGCAGAAGAGAAGGACCATAGAATAAACAAGATCGCAAGGTTTGATAGACGTGATAGAACATAACACAAGTACAATACAGAGAAGACTAGTAAAACATAAACTAGTTTCCCGCAGAGGTACTTCTAGGCTTCTCGATCCCTAGAGAAGACTTTCATGCAATTCTAGACCAAGAGCAAAAGCTCAAAGGTAACTGAAAAGAAAAGCGGCAGACACAAGCTATCAATTCCGAAGAAGAGCTTGGTTCCGAAATTCCTCACTTAGACTCATAGTATTTAATGAGATCTAATACTATGGCATTTTACATTAAAGAAAAATATAATTCATAAATGAAAATATATTTTCAATAAATGTTTGGCCAATAGTAATCAAAGCACATAATACTCATAAGGTATATTTGGATATTTCATTAATTCGAAATATGGTGCTTACCAAATATGCTCCCTGGGAAAGAGCTCAATTCGAAACGTGTCCTTTAGTTTCGAAAATCACCTTAAGGTATTATTACTTCCAAATGTCGTCATCAACTTTAATAATGTCGACATCACTTCCTAAGCTTTGCTGGACGGGCCAGAACGATCCTAGGTGGAAGTGGGATCTGGTCCAACCTGGTTCAACGTTCCGCATAAACGTATCCTTACAGACATGGACATGCCTTCTGTGTTAAGCTTAAGTGAACACGTAGGTTCAAGGGACATTTCGAATCACGCAGAAAGATAAACCATGGAAGTACAATACATGATTCAAACGAGCAATAGGAAAATGTTGAATCTCCTGATTCTTGATTCCAATGTAGATGATCACGTTAATGATATCCAAGAATTCAAATCAAAACATCAAATGAATAATCAAATGAATATTTGATCGAGTAGTAAAATCATACGAAGATCTAATCACGTACAGTATTGATCAGAAATCATGTGTCTACTAACTAGAGCGACTAACCATATTTCTAATGATGACTCAAACAACTTAGTTGTACATTGAAAAATGAACTAATTCAAACTTCAAACTGAGAATATCAAACTCATTAATTCGTTGAAGCACATATCAAAATAATAGAGTTTGAGCTTCGAAAGTACGCATTCTGAGATAACCATATTAAGGTTTCGAAATCTAGATTATGTTTAACAAAACCTTGGTTAAGGTTTCGAAATAAGAAGCACATGTTGGAGTTATCACAAATGTTTGGTGTCGAACTTGAGATTCCATGTGGTCAAGCACCGTTTCAGCATCACACCTTTTTAGCCTTAACGCACATGTTATATTTCCCGGTTCACATAAACCTTTAGGAAACCCCAGGGTCTTTTCGACCTTTTAGAACTCACATGGTCAAGATTCATTGATCTTGATTCTCAAGTCACTGTTAGCCAGCAAACATAGTTTCAAACTCATGTTGTCTCATTAGTCACAATTTTAAGTTTCGGACCAATAGGTCAACGAATACGAAAACCAGATTATGGTTTCGAAATCAACGTTTAGTTTTACCAAAACCTACATTGAGGTTTCGAACATTGAAAATCCATAAGCTGAGATAACAAGAATATGGTTTCGGGATCCAGAAGTTTGATATGGCATACGAGATGTTCGTATATAGAATCAAGTAAATGATTCAGAACTTCCGTATTCAGAGCCAAACCAAGACGTGGCATTCGATGCTCAGAATGGCAATATATCGCGTCTACACAACATAAGTGTGAGTCACGATCTCACTTACATTTAGCTCATACAAGTATTTGCTAATCGATCCGACAGAGTCAGACTAGGTAAGTAGAGACACAATACTGTGATGGATTAAATCTCGTAGTACTACCGAGACAACATCACAGTGCTATATCCAACTCGAAGGTGTTAGGAAAAACCTTATATTACTTAGAGACGGAGAATAAAAGAAAGCTCTAAGCAATATCGGAATGTCATAACTTCAACACAAATATCGCAAGCGATAAAGTGGAGTTATATCTTAAGACACACTGATCACAAGTGATCAAGTCATAACGTAAAGCTCAAGTAGAGAGTTATGTTTTTGTCTTTTGTAGCACAAGTGTAAAAGATAATGGAATCGCGTTATTTAGATTCACTAACCTCTTGAATGATGAAGCCGGATGTCTTCGTTTGATCTTCAGTCTTCCTTCAACTCTTCAAGTAGTGATTCCAAATCCTACCAAAATCTTCCACAACCTAAAGCTAACTCACTCATGATTTTACCTAATATGTGTTGTTTAGCGTTCGAGTTTTGATCACTAATTTGACAACTAAGCTTGACATACCAACACTTAGTGAGGTTGACCGAGCCATGCTCTAACAATGAGCCTGTTACTTTACTGCACACAAAGTATCACAGTTTAATCACACATAGAAACCAATTGGAGTTTATCACCAAGTAGTTTGTTAACTCATTAACTGCTTCAAGATATGGTCTCAACACAACAGTAAACAACTGAGATTCGTTAGATAGACCACGTACTTGTTTATCTGAGAGATACATGAGTTATTTGTTAAACCCGCATAAATATCCCGAACATATTCACCAAACGGTTCGCAAACCATTTGGACTTGAGATACAGGATAAAATGCTGGATGTCTCGTTCACGTACATGTACAAAACATGAGTTTTGGTACACAGGACGACTATCCGGTGTCGTTGTTCTTGAACCAATTAGCACTGCATGTTCTCAAATTAGGGTTTAAACTGGATTCACTCGAAGTACTTTGGCCAGGGCAATTTCCGTACTTAGACATGGTTACGTCTTGAACTATAATACATCATAATTGCTCTAGAGTATTAATATTTAGATTCACTATTCTTCTACATTGATTTGCAAGCAAACCATTGCATTGGAAAGTGTATTGAATCTATGTCATATATATCTTCTAAACTTAGTGTACTTGGAAAGCATATAACCAACATAACTCATGGTTATACAGACAAGAATACATACATCTCAATATACTATAGTAACTACAAAAGTAGCTGACTATTTCGAAAGATATAATAAGTAGAATAAAAGTAATTTCATATAAATTCACAACTCCTACTAACCTTTTGTCGATGAAGAATAAATCATGTCTTCGTGATAAGCTTCGTCTTCGTCTTCCAGGTCTAACCTGAAAAGACGAGGGTACCGAGTACACCACCAATTCCTTTCCTTTGCGGAACAAAGTGTATAGATTATTGCTTTCAGTAAATAACAAAGCAGTACACAAAAATAAGAAATTGCACGCACAAGATTTTCGTTAACGAGGAAACTACAAACTCGTAGAAAAACCCCGGGACCTCGTCCAGTTTGAATACTCTTAAGAATTAATCCGCCAACACACCTACTCTCAGACTTCGGACTAGCTGGTGCAGACAATATGACAATAATACGACTATTAGTCATAAAGATTTCCCCTCAGTATTCCTACGCCTCCAACCACAGTAAGGTGGTCACGTACATGTAGTCCCCTACGTAAACACACGCCCGTTACTGTCTTACGCAAGAGTTGCCTCACAGCCCGTCGCGAGGACTATCGTTACCCGACCTCTAATCGGACGATTAAAACCTTATGGACAACAACCAAATATCGGCAGGTCAAATCGCTAGATGATATCCTTGGTAACTAACATATATTTCACCGAAGTCTTTTCACACCAAGAGCGAGGTTATTAAGTTTACTTAGGCAATAAACACCTCGGGATATCGATCAAGGTTTCAAAACCTAAACTCCCGAAAGAGTAACCTTGTCGTCCCAGTTGGAATCAAGCAGATAGCTGTAGCAAGTACGATATGATATGACCGTGAAGAACGATGTACCTGCAAAGAACAAATCCAATAACAACGATCTTGATTCCACTCAATATCTATAGTTTAGGCACACAAACCGAAAGCGGCTTGCTGAGAAATCCAGGTTAATAGATAAAGAGTATGTTCTAATCACAACGATCTTGAGTGACCTTATATCAGAAGAGAAGGATGTAGATGGTGAAAAATGAGAGAGGGGCAAGATTGTAAAAACACTCTCTAAATAGGCCTAACCTATAGGGAATTGCCTATTCAGGCACATCTCCATAGCTCAGAATGCAACCCGTTCTACGAGCTGAACAAACTCTCTATGAGTTCTCTCTTATAACCCCCGATGGAGAGGATGATATCATAGTGCAGTACCGATAATCTCACCAACACATTAAACCCATTAATCTGCTTCATGTCGACATCGCCTTGAATTCCTCGGCATCGGAACCAGGTCACTATATGGTACATGGTGAAGAGTTAACAGAGACGCATCCTCACGTATTTCCTCTTTATATGACTCAACATTCGAGTCTTAATGAAAACCTCA
>JAJJMA010032309.1:0-46645 GCA_023529015.1 Papaver nudicaule
AAAAAAAAAAAATGTTTATGGGGTGGGTCTTGACAAATGGTTCTGGAACCTAGAATTCTCCTGAACATTATCTATTATGTAATACGTTATTATATATGTAACTCATTTGGATACAAAACCTACCTATTTTCTATCAAAACTTCATCCTCTAGGCTTGGTCTCCACTTGCGTTCTTCCCATTTCTTAACCATGTTTCGTTTGAGTCGAAAGTAAGCCATTTGTGTGTTTTTTTTCACTTTATCATGATAATTACTGTAAAACTCAAAACAACCAAAATCATATAATAATAACACAAAAACCAACAAACGAAGCATGAAAATGGTGATACTAAATGCAAATTATGCACTTACAACTTCATGGGGAAACAAAAAAGAGAAATTCCAGAAGTCCAGGATAATAAAGTATAAAAAAAAGTCATATTATGGCTAAATAAAAATCATCCACAATTCCCCAAGGACCCCAACCCCAGAAGATCGTCGAACTAAAAGGATAAGGTACCCATCCTTTAATTCGTGTTGTCCGTCTTATGTTTAACCTAACAAATTTGGATGCTATTTCCATTAATTTGAGGCTACCGGATAAACCAAAATATGGTTATTCAAAGTAATTTCAAAATGCCTCTTACTAAACAATTTTTAGTATATGGTTAATTTAGTTTTTCGGATTAAATTAGTTATGTACAGTTTTTTTAATATAGTTTGTTTTTGAAAAATTAGAGGTAAATTTCAATATATTAAGATGTAGCTCAAATATTATTCATAAATGTGTATAATAGGTAGGCTCGATGAAAAAAAAAATTGTCGATTACAAAGTGGTCCCATTTTATTTGATATTAATCTTAATCGACATATATGATACACATGCCTGTTGTTAAAACTATTTTTGACAATAAAATACTTGGTAAAGGAAAGTAGCCCCAGAATTATCTGACAATGAAATACTTGACATTTATAATACACATGCCTGCCGAATAATACATATTGGTTTTATTTCAAAAATTTTTACAGAATTGATAGGTGATTTTGATATACTTTTGTTTTTGCCTGAAAAACACTGTACCGCTATGAGTACTTTTGTAGTGCTCGAGATCAAAATCGAACAAGACAATCCTAAACCAAGTCAATGGTCGTTCAAGTCTTGTTTTGGTCACAGAGAGGTTAGAGGTTGATCTAGGGAGGGAAACAATGAAAGAAATTTGAGATCGGGTTGACGATGAGTGTTTCTGGGTGTGAAAGTTCAAGACCTCCGTCGTAGGTGTGACTGGAAATCTCCAAGGCTAGAAGTGTGTTGAATACTCATGTATATTTGCTCTGAGGTTCTGGAGTTTTCAAGTGTTCTTCTTGTTCCGCCTTGGAAGATAGAGGAAGCCTCTATTTATAGTGTTGAACTCACCCTGATCTCTCGACAGAGAAGGTGGAAGTCGTGGAAAAGTGGAAGAATGGAGAACATGAGTTCGTTCTGTAACTGCTAGAGTCGTGTAGAACATGTCCACTCAGCATCATCTTTCGTAACTATCCATCATCTCCATCAATTCCTTTCTAACTGTCGTAGACCGCCAGACCAATACCGCTAAAGTTATCCCCCCCCCTGTGATGTTTTGATATCTCGTGTAGTATGCAGATGTTGCATGGTTGTGTTGAGTTGAACAGTGTTGTGGGGACATGACTCTATGGTCATGGCCTTGGCTAAAATAGATGTGGCGCCATGGATGTTGTACCATGGCCTTATAGCAACGGCCTTGGCCTTTGGCAAAGGCCAAGATTTCGTGGCGCCATGAGCATGGCGCCATGGATTTATAGCCACGGCCTTGGCCCTTGGCCAAGGCCAAGATTTGTGGCGCCATGAGCATGACGCCATGTCTTTATAGACACGGCTTTAGTCTTTGGCCAAGGCCAAGTTTTGTGGTGTTATGAGCATGGCGCCATGGCCTTATGGCCACGACCAATAACTTGTGGCGCCATGATCTTGTGGCCACGACATTGGCCTTTGGCCAAGGCCACTAACTTGTGATGCCATGTGAAAAAGGAGGGGTACCGAAATACAACTAACTTTTCGTTTTGGCTCGTGAGTCTTATGGTAAGCTATGGACGATCTCAAAAATCAATATCCAAATCTGATAACCGGAGTGGGATCACAAGTGATCGGTCCAACTCAAGATAAATCTTGGCAAATCCCCTGGATGGATTATGGCCAACTCGACGGTTATTAATAACGTACTTCTTGTGTTTGCTTTAATTATATAACCAGAGAATATAATGCGAAAAGTAAAGCACACACGACACCAGAGAATTTTTTAACGAGGAAACTACGACCTGTAGAAAAACCTCGGGACCTCGTCCAGATTGAACACCACACAATACTAACTGTCTGCAAACACTAGCCTACTATAAGACTTCGGTCTGGGATATAGCAAAGACTAACTCAAGCCCTCCAAGCGAATTGGATATTGTCGCAGTCCTTAAGTCTCTAGATCCCCCACAGATCGTCACACACTTGATTCCCCTAGATGACGTCCTGTACATGCCTAGGAGTTGCTTTAACTGTTGTTAAAGGCTTGTGTCAATAATTCTGGCTTTGCAACCTCAATTATCAACAGTATGTTTGAACTGTCCTCTTCAATTTGACATACACAAAGTGACTTCCTTCGGATTGCTCCAGGTCATACGGAAATCTGCTTACAAGCGGAGACTGACAAGTAAACCGTGTAAACTATGCCCAACTTGTCTCTACCTCAGTTGTCAAAAGAATCACTTAAAAAACTTATACAACTTGAGCTAACTAGGTCTAACAACACCGAGTGCAGCCGTGCGTTGCTTCCTTTCAACCTTGTATGTAACGTATCAGTTCTTGAATAACCTTATTGCAGAAGAGAAGGACTATAGAATAAACAAGAACGTGATCAGGTTACCAAGGTTACAAGTTAATCTGATAACAACCACAAAGGTACGTTATCTCCTACCTGTGCTTCCCAACTCTCAAGAGAAGTCTTTATAGTCGTTAGGTAAATCCCACAGAGGAACTTCTACCTAATAGAGAATGACTAAACCACAACAAGCTTATACCTAAGTGTAAAGAGTTTACGACCAACTCTACAGAGAAACTTCATGTATACTTGATGCTTGTGGTTTTCGTTCGTTAACCCTTTATTTGTAGCACTCAAAAAGATAGGTTTCTTAGGAATAAATCAACTAGTTTCTTAACCTACAAGTTAGCAAGTGCCCGTGTAAACGAACCCGTTACTTAGCTTGCGCACAAAAAAACCAAAGATTTATCTCAATTGGAAATCTTTAAACATTTATCTGCCAAGTGTTTTGTTAGTTCAAAAACACTTCAAGATAGAAATCCAACATACCAGATATAATCTTTATCTTGTTGACACACTGAGATTCGTTAGATGGACCACAAATGATATTCTGATAAGCACAAGTTCAACTAAGAGATAAGGAGTCAGAAGTTTAACCCGCGTGAAGTTCCAGAAGAATATCCACGTGGACGGTTTGAGAACCGTCCTTCTGAATTCCGACCAAATTCATGGAACTGTGGTTCACGTACATGTACGTGCACAAATTGATGTTTTGGAACTCAGGAGTAAAATCAAGAGTCACTGTTCACGAACTGGTTCGTGAACCACCGTCGGTCAGAATTAGGGTTTAACTGGATCCGCTGGAAGTTCTGGGCTGGGCCAGTACTTAGACGTGTTATTACGCCCTCAGCCATAATCCACTGGACTCTGCTCTAGAGTACTCCTTTAAATTCATCCGTTTCCTACATGTGATTTGCAAGCAAACCAATGCAATGAAAAGGGCCTCGAATCTATCTCATGTATCTTGTAACCTTAGTATTGTTGGAACAAATACTAACATAACTCATGGTTATGTAGACAAGATACAAAATCTCAATCGCTATAACTCTACTAAAGTAGTCGACTATTTCGAAAGATAGAATAAGTAGAATAAAAGAATTTCCATAAAAGTCATAACTCCTACTAACCTTTTGTCGATGAAGAATATTCGATGTCTTCTTTATGATCACCGTCTTCATCTTCAAGGTCTCTACTACTTTGTCTATATGCCAATTCCGAAATCTAAACTCTAGTAGGCTAAATCAAGAATTGTGTTTTGACACCTAAAACTGACAACCAGCTTGACATACCAACGCTAGTGGGTTTGACCGGACAATGCCCTAACAATCTCCCCCTTTGTCAATTTTAGTGACAAAACCAATTTACATATGGATTCAAAAGATCTAACCTAAATGTATCTTGATTTCTTGAATTCTTCAACTTCTCATTTGAGTCTTGATGTGTTCGTTAACTCCTGTTGATGAATTCATAGACAACACCACAACATATCCAGCTCAAACAACCACAAAGGTACGCTCGATCTTACATGGGTTAATATGCTAATCCCACATGTTGTTTGTGCAAAGAGTAAGAATCAGAGCAACTTTAAAGTATGTGTACCAAAACTTATAAAGTGATTCTACTCATTCTTGATACGAAGCTCCACCTTAATCTTTATACCTATTTCTTCCGGATTGGTATGAAGACCAATATTTACTCCCCCTTACTTGATACTTTCGAGAAAGTAAATAAGTAAACAGTACGGTGTTCTCCCCCTATGGTTATGAACCACAAGAACAAGAAACCATATGTATTCTCCCCTATTTGTCACAAAAATATGACAAACTAGTTGAGACTTAGGGTTTTAAGCCTATAGAGATATTCAAGTCAAGGATGTACTCGTATATCAAGTTTAAGATGACATAACTAGGAAATCAAAACGAGGATTTCTAAGTTGATTCATCTTTGGAAAAATATAGATACACTTTTCTCCTAATATTCCACATCCACGCTCCCCAAAAAGATTTGTTATTAAGCGCAAGTTCAATTAAGAACTCTCCCCCATGTGGTGTTATCCAATAAAGAACAACATATGCCTTTACAAGTAAAGACATGTACAGATGCTTACTTTCTTTTTGAAAAGAAGTTTTATTCTAGTTTGTCTCTGCCTAACAAACTAGATACTCTTGTTTCTAATGAACAAGAACGACACCAATAGATTTTCGAAGGTGTTGAAACGTTCGTGTATCTAATGGTTTTGTGAGTATATCAGAAAGTTGTCGCTCTGACGACACATGTTCAAGTATAACGATCTTATTTTCATAGATATTTCTTATGAAGTGATATCAGATATCAACGTGTTTGGTTCTAGAATGTTCCACTGGATTTTCAGTAATGCGTATAGCACTAGTATTATCACAGTAGATATTCATAGTTCCTATTTTGATACCATAGTCTGCGAGCATTTGTTTCATCCATAACAGTTGAGTGCAGCATGAACCAGCTGCTATGTATTCTGCCTCGCATGTGGATAATGATTGTGAGTTTTGTTTCTTGTTGTGCCATGCTACAAGATTTAACCAAACGAAAAAGCATCATCCCGAAGTGTTTTTTCTGTCATCTCTGCTATCATCCCAATTAACATCAGAATATGCTACAAGATTGGCTAGAAACAGTTCTTAAAGTGATATAAAGAACGGATATAGTCAGCGCTTTAAACAGTTCTACTTTTGTCGTCCTTCTCAAGTAGGACGGATATTATTTGTCTTTGTAATAGAACTGACTTGACACGTTCTTTATGAGAACTGTGTAAAGCAGTCCCTTAACTAGATTTGAATAATAATAAAAATAAAAGTAGTTAGATTATAATAATAATAACAAAAGTAAAAGTAGGTAGATTATAAGTCTGAATTCCAATTGTACAATTCTGACTGAAATAAAATAAAAAGCAAATCTGAAATAAAACTGATTTCATAAATCTAAACCCATCACAAAAATTTAAAATTCACATACAGCTGAATTCAATTACACTTGGGTTCAAAATCAAAAAAAAAAAAACAATACAGTGATACTGCATCACACCATTATAAGTTCCAACCAAGCATCTTACAATCACAAGAAACTAAGTTCTTAAACAACAAACAAATACAGAGTTTCTCACAGATATTTCTCAATAACTCTTGTACATGGTACTTCAAATATCGCCCAATGGTGATTATACGCATTAGCTTACCCGAGACAGCCCTCCCAAGCCTCTGGATATAGACTGGTCTTCCTTTATCATTGGTGGAATTAAGCCTGAAATTTTATATGGATCGTAAAATTAGACTGAGAAAGCAAACATGGTATTTGGGAATTTCATATAAAATTAGACTTAGCAACCAGGGATGATCACCATGGGTTAAACTAATTTTTTCCTTAACTGCCAAGAGACAATCCAAACCTGGTTTGATAGATCCCTGTAATCACGAGAAGGAACTGAGAGTGAGATGCTTGGGTGTTTAAAATCTAGAACTGAGTGAAAAGACAAATAAATATATTCAGAAAATTGGAAATGTATAAGTTATTTGACTACGTACATGTGTGACATACTCTTTCTTGTGTTAGATGATTCATCCAGAAAATTGACCAGGTGAAACAAGGAACCACAGGTTTGACATGCTTTAACTGAGTTCTGGTGAGGCCTCGACGTATTTCAATTCTTGAAACCTCTTTAGCAAATTGATCATGTGCGTATTAAGTTCAGCATCTTCAAGTGGTGTGGACTTGATAACAGAGATGCTCCAGCTCGGTGTAAGGCTCCAGCAGCTTCATCTGCAAGGAACAAAATTGAGGCCAACATACGTTAGCAATCATGCTGATGCAAACATCTGACCTGAGTTTGAAAGGGCAGAGAGAGCCTTTAGTGATGACTTACGTGTCTTGTCGTCTTTGGCAGCCTTCAACATTTCTACGAGATCTTTCACTTCTAACACTCTCATTCTTCTCATTTATGCACAATTGACAAGAGAATGTTCACAAATTAAATTATACATTGAACGAAGATATCCAATAATCTTGAAATAACACCAACATTAAAGGATTTATTGTCTTTGAAATACCAGTACGGTCACAAATTTAGAAGGATAAAGAAGGAGATAATCACAGGTGACCACTAATGCAAACGGACGGAGCAAGGTCTAACACCATTTTCCTATACAGACCATTAGCTAAACATTTTACAAAAAGGAGAAGCCAGACAAAATTTGATAACTCAAATCCCCCAAAGAAGAAACACATCACCTAAATCAAAGTAAAAACAAGAAGGAAATTCAAAACTCGTCAAAAAATCAGTTCTTGAAGAATACAAAATTGACCGCCGTTCATCATAACACCACTTCCTTAAATAACAAACTCAACAGCATAATGCTACAATGGAGATTCAGGAGTTCTCAGTATAACCCCTGAATAAGAATCGTGCTACACTATGCAACTGGAAGCCTAAGCACATTAAAATTTGGTTGGAAACATACAAGAATAACAACCACAATATAAATACTTGACACCCCGTACACTACTCAAAGTTCCTTTCTCAAGATTCACTCTAAAAATAAGATAACCAAATGCCCAAAATCTAGTCATACATACCATCAACAGCAAATTGGTTAATCTAGACGCTCCCATTCTTTTAAGCAATGGATCCTTGACATGCATCGGCAATATAGACTGTTGCAGCAGATTATCCCCTGCAAACATAACAAACTTAAACTCCATTTCCTTCAACAATTCACCAACAGTTATACAAAACCTAATAAGAAATTCACACAAATTGCCTAAATTCTTCACAAAAAATCAGATCCAAAATCGCCACAAATTTCATATCTAGAAACTGTTATAAAAAAAATAAAGAGTTGTTACCTAATTTTCGTGCTGCAATAATACCTATAATATCACAGAAAAAACAAAATCATAAAATCATAGTTCAGATTAAGATTAAGATCTAGGTGATACCACTCCCCTAGAAAGATTAAGATCTGCAAAATCAACTAGATGTGAAAATTGAATCAACTCAGACAGTGTCTTATTTCCAAATCAGTAAACCAGAATCATCAAAACAGTTCAGATTGATATCACTCTAAAACCCACGAACCCATAAAATATTTTTAGCTCAATACACAATTAAACCCTTAAAACTCACAAAATAGAAATTAGGGCTCTGAAGTATACCTCTGCGTTTGTATTCACATCAATTAGTTGTACTCAGACCCAACTAAGAATTACCATCAGCCGATTCGGGGAAAAGAACAAGAGCAATCCCTAAAATTAATCTGTAGGATCGATAAGTAAAGCTCTTCCTCTTCTTTTATTCTGGTTGAAAATGGAAACAAAACCCTAAAATCAAAACACACAATTAATTAGGGAGATGCGTACAAGTAAACAGAGATCTAACTCTAAGAAGAAAAGATGGAATTAAATGAAACACTAGATTTGAGAGAAAGAAAACGGGACGAGAAGTTCTTTGCTCTGTGAGAGAACGAAATAGAAGAAAGATGCAGAGAGAGATAAGAGGATAACTTTTTTTTTTTTGTTTTGTTTTTTTAATACGAGATAAGAGGATAAGGTTTGCTTCGTTTTTAGAGGCCAGAAAAGTAGTGGTTTCATCCACACCATCCAAATGAAGCGTCGATATCTAACCGTTGATGAAAGAACGGATTAAAATAAATCTTTTACTTTTCCGCCTTTTAATCAAGGAAAGAACGGATTTTGACCGCGCCAGATGTGTTACAGCCCAAGTCAGTTCTTTTACAAAAGCCCTGGTCAGTTCTAAAACCTTCCTTTTCCACTAGTAAAGGTATACGTGAGTCCAAAGCCCATTGTTCCTTTGACATAGTGTAGAATCCTTTTGACAAAATTGAGATGTGATATTCGGGGATCAGCCTGATATCTCGCACAACACCCTACACTATATGCAATGTCGGGTCTTGTTGCTCTCAAGTACAAAAGGCTTCCAATCATAGATCTGTAAAGTTTTTGATCCACCTTTTCACTTTGAAGATCCCTACTGATCTTGTCAGTAGTTTCCATAGGTGTTGGTTTTGTTGATGCACTACTCAGACCAAACTTTGAAACCATTTCCTTGGCATATTGCTGCTGGGATATGCAGATTCCACTTTCGTGTTGTTAAACTTGTATTCCAAGAAAGAACTTTAGTTCCCCTACATTACTCATCTGGAACTCTTTACTCAATGAGTTCTGAAATTCCTTGGTAAGTTTTTTAGAAGTGGAGCCGAATACTATGTCGTCAACATAGATTTGGGAAATCACACTATCTTTAGCATACCATTTTATGAACGGGGTTTTATCGGCACCTCCCTTGATAAATCCTTTCCCTAAAAAGGAGGCTGTCAACTCTCAAACCAAGCCCGAGGAGCTTGTTTTAATCCGTATAGTGCTTTGTTTAGCCGATACACTTTGTTTGGATTAGTTGGGTCCTCAAAACCTTTTGGTTGAACAACAAAGACTTTTTCCTTCAAGTCACCGTTACGAAATACTGATTTGATGTCCATCTGATAAAGTTTTATCTTCATATGACATGCATGAGCAAGTAAAAGTCTTATGGATTCAAGTCTTGCTACAAGAGCAAAAGTCTCGTCAAAGTCACTCCCTTCAATTTGAGAGAAACCTTGAGCTACAAGCCTGGCTTTGTTTCTCACAACAGTACCAAACTCATCAGACTTGTTCTTGAAGATCCATTTTGTATCTACAACATTAATGTTTGGTGGCCGATCACAAGTGTCCAAACATTTTGTCGTTCAAATTCACTAAGCTCTTCTTGCATAACATTAATCCATGCAGAATCCTGTAGTGTTTCATCAACATTCCTTGGTTCAACATTAGACAGGTCATAAGCATAATGACAGATATTTTGTGCTTGTTGCCTAGTCATCACTTTTGTGGTGAATGTTTCTCCAATAATGTTGTCAGATACATGACTACGACAGACCCATAGAGGCTTTTCAGGAGAAATTGGCTCAACTTCTTCCTCTACATCATCGTCTTTGTTGTGGTCATCCGTCATTCTCTGTTTCGATCTCAGTCGGGTTTACACCAGCAGTGGGCGGTTCGTGAACCGTTGGCCCTTTTTCTACTGTTTCAATCGGCGGTAGTTCCGCCTTGGCTCTGTTATTCTGACGAAATCCAGTTATGTCATCAATGATAACATTTGCAGATTCCATCATAACTTGAGTTCTTGTGTTAAAAACTCGGAACCCTCGACTGTCATATGCATATCCTAGGAAAATTACTCATTGCTTTTTGAGTCAAATTTCCTCTTTGTTCTCTGTCTTTGAGGATATAACATCTGCTTCCAAAGACACGGAGATAACCCAAATTGGGTTTCTTACCGTACCAAAGCTCATATGGTGTATTCAAGGTAAATGACCTTAAGTATACACGATTAGTGAGATAGCATGCCGTGAACATTGTTTCACCCCAAAATTTCAAGGGTAAATCTCTGTTATGAAGCATAACCCGAGCCATTTCTTGAATATTTATATTCTTTCTTCCAGCCACGCCATTAGCCTGAGGTGTGATAGGTGCTGAATATTGTTGAACTATACCCAGTGAGTCACGGAACTCAAATACCTTAGTGTCTTTGAATTCTGTGCCATGGTCGCTCCTAATTTTCTTAAATGTGCGACCTTGCTCATTCTGGATTTTATTCACAATGATCTTAAACTCTTCTAGGGTATCATTCTTGTGCTTGAGAAATGCTACCCAGGTGAATCTAGTATAGTCATCGACCATTACCAGGGCATATTTATTCCCACCAACAGAGACTTGGTGGATAGGACCAAAGAGATCCATATGAATTAATTCAAGTGGAGCTTTGGTTGCTATACCGGTTGACACTTTATGTGGAACTCTTATTTGTTTACCCTTTTGACAGGCACCACATATACCATCAACGTTGGCTTGTATCTTGGGGACACCTCTAACAAGTTCCTTGTTAATTAACTTCCCCAATAAATGATAGTTGATATGACCAAATCGTTCGTGCTAGAGATTGTTAGATTCATCCTTAGTCAGGTTGCAAAAAAGATCGGACTTGATATCAAGTAGATAACAATTGTTCGACCCACGAATACCACGGAATATGGCATTGACATATTTATCTTCAATGGCGCATTTCTTTACCTCGAAAACAACCTTGTGGCCTTTGTCACAGATTTGACTAATAGAGAGAAGATTTGCTGTCATGCCTTTAACATAGACAACATCATGGATCTCGGGAATACCTGGAAGTTTAATAGTTCCTTTCTTGCTAATAAAGCAACAACTTCCATCACCAAAGGTTACAGGACCACCTTTGTAATCATAAACGTTCACAAACCAAGATAAATCCCCTGTCATGTGCTTACATGCTTCCTTAACTCAATAAAGAGTTTATGAACATTTTTATGCAAATCTTTCAGTTCTTGGAGTTTTGTTCTGAAGGAGCTGCATAAATGTTGGAAGTGACCTTCATGCCACAAAAGGTGCAGGGGTGTTCAATATTCATGTTTTCTGAATAAGGGAGTTTGAACCCGATTCCATATATTTCCCTTGAGTCATTCCTCAGACTAGATTCTGAATAAGGGTCTTGAATCCCTTTTTTCATCAATAGACTTGATCCAGATAGACTGGGGTTAGTAGTCTGTTTTTCACGGACAGTTTCATCTAGCTTATTACTGAGCATTTTCTCTTTTTTCAGATAAATCATGAATCTTTTCACTTTGAATGTTTAACCCGATATAAAGCCCTTCGACTTTTCTAATTAGTCTATGTTTTCAATACATAGAGATTTAATAAAATCGGTCCATAAATCAGACGTGTCACCTGTTAAGATTTCTCTTTCAGATGTTGATTTTAAATTCAAGTGTGGTGGTACATTACAAGCTTTTGTGCTTTGTTCCATAACTCACAAGCCGCGATAAACACAGACAGTTACGCCGTTAATGTGTTTACCGGCTCTGATACCAATTGAAAAAGCAGGGGTACCGAAATAAAACCAACTTTTCGTTTGGGCTCGTGAGTCTTATGGTAAGATATGGACGATCTCAAAAATCAATATCCAAATCTGATAACCGGAGTGGGATCACAAGTGATCGATCCAACTCAAGATAAATCTTGGCAAATCCCCTTGATGGATTATGGACCAACTCGACGGTTATTAATAACGTACTTCTTGTGTTTGCTTTAATTATATAACCAGAGAATATAATGCGGAAAGTAAAGCACACAAGACACCAGAGATTTTTTAACGAGGAAACTACGACCTGTAGAAAAACCTCGGGACCTCGTCCAGATTGAACACCACACAATACTAACTGTCTACAAACACTAGCCTACTATATGACTTCGGTCTGGGATGTAGCAGAGACCAACTCAAGCCCTCCAAGCGAATTGGTTATTGTCGCACTCCTTACGTCTCTAGTTCCCCCACAGATCCTCACGCACTTGATCCCCTAGATGACGTCCTTTACATGCCTAGGAGTTTCTTTCACCGCTGTTAAAGGCTTTTGTCAATAATTCCGGCTTTGCAATCTCAATTATTAACAGTATGTTTGAAATGTCCTCTTCAGTTTGACATACACAAAGTGACTTCTTTCAGATTGCTCCAGGTCAAACGGAAATCTACTTACAAGCGGGGGCTGACAAGTAAATCGTGTAAACTATGCCCAACTTGTCTCTACCTCAGTTGTAAAAAGAATCACTTAAGAAACTTATATAACTTGAGCTAATTAGGTCTTACAACACCGAGTGCAGCCGTGCGTTGCTTCCTTTCAACCTTGTATGTAACGTATCAGTTCTTGAATAGCCTTATTGCAGAAGAGAATGACTATAGAATAAACAAGAACGTGATCAGGTTACCAAGGTTACAGGTTAATCTGATAACAACCACAAAGGAACGTTATCTCCTACATGTGCTTCCCAACTCTCAAGAGAAGTCTTTATAGTCGTTAGGTAAATCCCACAGAGGAACTGCTACCTAATAGAGGATGACTATACCACAACAAACTTACACCTAAGTGTAAAGAGTTTACGATTAATTCCACAGAGAAACTTCACGTATGCTTGATGCTTGTGGTTTTCGTTCGTTAACCCTCTATTTATAACACTCAATAAGATAGGTTGCTTAGAAATAAAGCAACTAGTTTCTTAAACTACAAGTTAGCAAGTGCCCGTGTAAACGAACCCATTACTTAACTTGCAAACAAAGAAACCATAGATTTATCTCAATTGAAAATCTTTAAACATTTATCTGCCAAGTGATTTGTTAGCTCAAAAACACTTCAAGATAGAGATTTAACAGACCAGAGATAATCATTATCTTATTGACACATTGAGATTCGTTAAATGGACCACATACGATATTCTGATAAGCACAAGTCCAACTAAGAGATAAGGAGTCACAAGTTTAACCCGCGTGAATTCCAGAAGAATATCCACGTGGACGGTTCGGGAACCGTCCTTCTGAATTACGGCTAAATTCATCGAATTTGTGGTTCACGTACATGTACGTGTACAAATTGATGTTTTGGAACTCAGGAGTAAAATCCGGAGTCACTGTTCACGAACTGGTTCGTGAACCGCCGTCGGTCAGAATTAGGGTTTAACTGGATCCGCTGGAAGTTCTGGGCTGGGCCAGTACTAGGACGTGTTATTACGCCCTCAACTATAATCCACTGGACTCTTCTCGTGTATCTTGTAACCTTAGTATTGTGGAAACAAATACTAACATAACTCATGGTTATGTAGACAAGAATACAAAATCTCAATCGCTATAACTCTACTAAAGTAGCCGACTATTTCGAAAGATAGAATAAGTAAAATAAAAGAATTTCCATACAAGTCATAACTCCTACTAACCTTTTGTCGATGAAGAATATTCGATGTCTTCTTTATAATCACTGTCTCCGTCTTCAAGGTCTCTACTACTTTGTCTATATCCCAATTCCGAAATCTAAACTCTAGTAGGCTAAATCAAGAATTGTGTTTTGACACCTAAAACTGACAACCAGCTTGACATACCAACGCTAGTGGGTTTGACCGGACAATGCCCTAACACCATGAGCATGGCACCATGGCTCTTGTTGCCAAGGCCAATAACTTGTGGCGCCATGAGCATGACGCCATGGCTCTTGTGGCCAAGGCCAATAACATGTGGCGCCATGAGCATGGCGCCATGGCTCTTGTGGCCACGGCCTTGGACTTTGGCCACGACCAAGTATTTGTGGCGTATTAGGCCATGCCATTTTTTCTATGGCGTGTTTGTGCACTTGGGCTATGGCGTATTTTTTAGGTCATATTAGGCCATTCTATGTTTAGGTTATGGTCTGCCTAAGTGTGCTAGGGTGTTGTATACTTCTCAGAACTCTGGACAGGCCTAGAACTACGATGTTTCTGAGGTTTTTCGTTGAGACTCAGATGTTGAGTCGTATTTTAAGAGGAAATCCATGAGGATGCGTCTCTGTTAATTCTCCACCATAGTACCAGTGAGCAATTTAGTTCTGATGTCGAGGAATTCGAAGCGATGTCGACATGAAGTAAATTGGGGGTTTTATGAGTTGGTGGGTTATTTGGCATCGCGCTACGATATTTTTCTCTCCACCCGGGAGCTATAAGAGAGAGAACTCATATATAGGGAGTATATTCAGCTTGCAGAACAGGTTGTATTCTGAGCTATAAAGATGTGCCTGAATAGGCAGTCGCCTCTTGGCGAGGCATATTTAGAGGGTCATTTTACATTTTTATCCCTCTTCCATTTTTCACCATCTATATTAAGTCCCCTGGTTAGTGTGGAACATTAATGTTTCCTACTAAGCACCGATGGAGAGAGCAGTTCTAATGGCCTTAGGTTTTGTATTCAATACGAGCAGAGATTTACAAGGGATCAAATCCTAGTGCTAATGGCCATGAATTAAAACTAAAGATAAGCTTGTATGCAAAATATAGATGTGTTATTGGCTATGAGTTTTTTTTCTTCTTTTTTTCAGGTGATGCAGGACAAGGTAGGCGGTGATGTAGGATGCACAAAGGGGTTGTGGCCAGTGCCAAGTTTGTGGCGCCATGGATATGACGCCATGGTTCTTGTGGTCTTGTCCTTTGGCCAAGGAAATTGTGGCGCCATGGATGTGGCGCCATGCCTTTGTAGCCACAACCTTGGCCTTCGGACAAGGTGATTAAGGAGCTTCTAGGGTTTCCGGTTCCATATCTAGACGAGTACATGTTCAGGCCAGGTTTTTTCTAATAAAAGAAAAGTGGAGAAATTACCGCTTTCTTAGTAAGGAGTTCTCTCTTCTCTTCATCTCTTGAAATCTCAAGGGGATTTCGCGTGAGTCCGTTGGCCGACTTTGACTAGAACTTTGAATACTAAGCCGTCGAATCTTTATCTTGCACAGGTTCCGGGATTGAGTCAGGTGTAACATCCCGTCTTATGCGTATTGTATTCAATTTCTAGGGTTTTGTAGTTACGTGCATGTATGTATATATATATATATATATATATATATGGTGAGCATAACACTGTAATTCTCGTTTTCATTCCTTCGCATAAGCTTCTCCGCAATGTGCGTAATCTCTGAGATTCATGGCTAACAACAAAAATTATGGTTCGTCTTCACAGAAGAAGGCTTATACAAAACGAAGAATTTCTAAAATCATGGCCGACAGCAACAATTCTGGTTCATCTTCGCAGAGGGAGGCCTATGTGAAACGTAGAACGTGGATTCCAAGTCCGGTGAGTGTTTTCTTGTAGCTTTCATCATGTCCGTGTGTTCATTCTCCTAACAGGGGTGGTGACGTTGCAGTGTAGAGTCATGGTGACTCGAAGTCGAGGCCGCTTGAGTGTCGGAAGGTTGAGTTTTGAAGAAATTCCTCCAGCGCCTGCTCATAAACCGAGTAAATCTTCTATCTCGTCCCTTATTTGGTCTGTTCTCCTTGTTGTTTTCTAACCAACTGCTATCTCATCATTTAGGGGACACAACTCCGTAAGAAGAAATGTATGAGTGCTCCTAAGAGGAAGAAGATCGCCCAGGTTGGTTCTCCAACCTATTCTCCGATTTCAATTGTCGTTGTGGATGAAGATGAGGAGAATAGTGGTACTGATGACGCTGGCCCTTCGTCTAATGGTGGTTTAGTTCTTGACGAGGTTAGCCTAGGAATAGATGACATCGACTACTCGGGGGCAGGTCTTCCTTTTGAGCAAAAAATGGTTTCCCTTTCTGATGAACATAGATCTGTTGGTGGTTTCCTTGTGCCAACTCCTTATGCAAATCTTTATGAGAAGATCTGGAAAAGGTATGGTCATGTGACTACCAACAAGTTGATAAAGGATACTCCTGTCATGGTGACCATGGTCTCCCTGCTTCTTCCTATGATTAAAGAGATGGAAGAGGAAAAACTGTACGACGTAACCTCTGGAATGATTCAAAAGTGGGAGAGTTGTGTTTATGTCTTCGAAGCTTTGATGTGTAACGTGGGTTGGCTTCGTCAGCGGCTCGAGATCGTGAAGGTGGATCGTGCTGGGATGGTCTCTAACGTCTTTCCTTGTTTGAAGGATCTCCTCCGTGTCGAGAAAGATTTGGAAGGGTTATCTGATAAGGCCGGTCAGATGTTGAAGGCTATACGGGCTAAGGAGCAAGATTTGGTGGAGGAGTCTAACGAGGTTAATCAGGTGATTGAGATCTTGAAGAAAAAAAACAATGTTTTTCGCCAAAGGGTGGAGATGTTTTATAAGCGTGACTATTCTTTGTTGGATGGCTTATTTTGAAAGATGGGTTTGCTGTTTTGGTGAGAGAAGGGTTTAGGTTTGAGAAAAGTATTGTGTTTTCTTTTTTGTTATCAGAACTACGGCTTCTATTTAATGGAATGTATTAATCTTTGTTCTCCGAATAAAATTTTGGCATTTTATCTAAAGAAAACAAATTTCTTTTTTCTTACTTCCTGACCTAAGTCCCCATGCTTCTCTGGGTTCGTCCGCCGTCCCTTCCTTGCGTTGATTAATCTTTGAATGCGACTCCGATTTATTATTGTTGTGAGACTGTGAGCGTGATGTCGTCATTTAGTCTTGCTTGTATGACCCTCTGGCTGAGTAGCGTCGTGTTTTATCCCTTATGCCGCCGTTGTGGTAGATGGTTCCGTCAAATCCCTAGGTGTTGCGAGATTTCGTTCGTTGGCAATGGATGCTGCCAGGTTCTTGTACAGTGAAGCTTCATGATGCCGGGCTTGCACTAGTCCCTAGGCATCTGTGGCGCCATAAAAAGTGTGGCCCCGCGAATTTTACTTTTTTTTCTTGGGCGCCATGAGCTGGCGTTATTACCATTTTGGGGGGGGGGTGGGGGGGCGGGCGCCATGCTCATAGCGTCGTGGGACTTGAGCTTACTTAAACGTAATACGCTTTCAGCCATTTACAGTTGATAACAGTCCCCTCTGCTTTTCCATCCATGGTGACTATCTTGTAGTATCCACTCGCAGATGCCTTAGAGATAACATACAGACCTTCTCAGTTTGGAGCAAATTTTGGTGCAGTGGCGTCTTGTTGGATGTGTTTTGCCGTCTTCAGTACCAAGTCCCACACTTGAAAAGTTCTTGGCTTCTCAGCTTTGTCGTATGCCCGGAAGAGCCTCTTCCGATACATTTCTACATGTTTCTCCGCTTTGGTTCGTCTTGAATCGAGAGAATCCAGTTCTGATATTCTCGAATCCACTATTTCGGCTTCATTACAACGAACACCACTCGCTGCTGCAATCTGAGTCGATGGTATTTTGATCTCTGCTGGCAATATGGCATCAGCACCGTAGAGTAGTGAGTAAGGTGAAGTCCCAGTAGAAATTCGTAGAGAAATCCTATAGGCCCATAGCGCCATAGGTAACTGTTCGTGCCATGATCTCGGGTTATCATGCATGGTCCTGCTAATAATCCGGATCAATGTCTTATTGGTACTCTCTGCCTGCCCGTTCCCTTGAGGGTAGTATGAAGTGGAACAAATGTGCTGGATCTCGTACCGTTGAAGTAACTTTGCTACATCCTTGTTAACAAATGGTGTTCCATTGTCAATAATAATATGCTTAGGAATCCCAAACATGTAAATGATGTATTCCTTGATAAACGCTGCAATTGTGATGCCGGTTGTGCTTTTCAGAGGTATCGCTTCTACCCATTTACTGAAGTACTCTGTTGCAGTGATGATATATTCCTGATTCTTCGAGGAAGGTGGGTTGATCTTTCCAATGAGATCAAGTCCCCAGTTGTAGAATGGCCAGGGGCTACTGATTGATCTTAGAGGTAGGCATGAAGTGTGGATGAGGTTCCCGTGAGCCTGGCATTGGTGACACTTCTGTACGAACGATGCACCATCATCCTCCATGGTTGGCCAGTAGTACCTTTCATGAATCTGTAGGAACAACTTTCTCTTCCCTTGATGTTCAGTTTCGTGAGCTTCCTTCAAGACTATCGGGATCTCCTTGTCGGATAGGCAGCGAAGTAGGCTTCCCCCATAGCTTTTAGGATATAATACTCCTTCGTGGTAAACGAACCTCCTGGCCCTTTTAATTAGACGGCTAGAAATATGTTGCTCTGTTGGTAGGATCTTTTCATTGAGGTACTTGATAAAAGGTTCTCTCCAGTCTTCAGAAGGATGACAAACCAAGGCTTCAGATTGATGTGGAGGGGTTTGCAGTTGGGGCACGTCTCTTGTAGAGCCCGAGACTGGGCTTCCATCGTTGGCCAGTAGTACCCAAGTCTCTGAAGTCGTCGCTATAAGGTTACGACGAGAGTTTGTCCACATACCCCATCATGAACGTGTTTGAGTTGTTGTTGTTGATACTAATTTTCCCATATCATACTTACATAGTTTTTAAGGTTAATGATGATTAATACTAAGTAATAACTAGGATCCTCTCTCTTCCTCGTATCCACTGAATGGAACAACGATCTTACGAGCTCATTAGAAACTTAAGTACAGAAGATTATGCTGAAAACAAACTGAGAAAGTCAGATCCACAACGAGGTGTTTCATCTCCTTATAATCAAATCCTATTTATAACATTACAATAAAGTTCTTTTGGATCCTATATAGCTCGATTCAATACATTATGGGGTTAGTACTAAGTATACTGATCTCCTGATTCCAGAAGATTTCTTAGCTATAGTCTCCCCTTTTATAGCAGATCTCAGTAGTAGCTTCTCTTTGCTATACTTCGTTTCTTCCACTCTTTGATGATCTTTGTTGACATCTGGTTTTTGCGCACCGCCTTATTATCCATTCGCGTGTTGACACCTCTCTTTTGATATAAATCTTTACTGTGCAGATCTTTTGATGCTCTTGATGCCCTAATTCTTATCTATTCAACTGCTTTTACACTGCTGTCTGATCCAGCCGTGTATTGACGCATGCCCCTAGTCTTCTGTAACTCTATAAAGTATTGATGTGATCGTTTGGAACGTGCTTTTAGTAGTTGCTGCCTTCCTTCGTTCCTTTGATTGTCGTGGTAGCGTACTTCGGGATGGTTGCATACTTCATTTCCCCTTGTCCGCCGGGCTTCCTTGCTTCTTGATCATGGTTTCTAGGCTAGCGATATTTATGTATTAACAGTTTGCCCCTTTTCTTGAGGTTTATTTTAAATAATCCTTCGAGAAAACCTGTCTCATGGCTCCTTTTATTCTTCTTCCAGTTGGGGAATGTACGATTTCTTCATTCTTTTAAACCTCGTTCTTCTAGGCGTTGGAATTTTATGAGATGTACGTTCGTCGTCCTCTTGTTGTCTTTTGCTTTGGTTGGAGCGTTCTAAGTTGCTTTCGCCCGTGAGTATATCTGTTTTCTTCGTGTCGGCAGGTGTGTCCGCTATCTTCGCATCAACAGGTGTGTCTACTGTCTTCGTCTCAGTAGGTGTGTCTACTGTGTTCGTCTCAGTAGGTGTGTCTACTGTCTTCGTCTCAGTAGGTGTGTCTACTGTCTTCGTCTCAGTAGGGTACCATTGTTGATCATGAGATCTTCTCCTTAGTGTCTACTTTTTCAGGCATTTCAACCTTCTTGGGTTAAGCATTATCTTTCAACCATCCTTGGCCAGGGGATGATTTAGGACATTAACCCAGGAAAAATATTTTCCCGCTAGAGGCGACGTTTGAGTTATCTCTATCATCGGGATTCTTACGTTTCGCCTCATACATATTAATGAGGGTCCTAGAGATGACCTATGATCAGCAGGTATGCTGCTGTCATGGCAATTGTTCAGTTGCGCTTGGGCTGCTGGCAATTGTTTTGTTGCGCTTACATCGTTGTTGCTTTTCGAAGTAGTTTCTCCAATCCTGCTTTGTTCGTTCTTTGATTTCGTATCCTCCTTCGTTGGGGAACCGTAGGATTTCTGAGCTTTTATTGCCGAAGTTAATCATCTTTCCTTGCTGAGAGCATCTTCGTCATCTTTGAGTCTTCTCAGTTGCTGAGTGGTAGCTGTTTCCTTCTTTTATGATGCTTAAGTTCTTGCTCCTTCGGTATTGTCATTATAATGGTTTCTTCTTGTGTGGACCAAAGTTTGTATCTGTGGTCCTTCAGTGGTGTTGTTGTAATGTTTTCCCCTCCTTGCCTTTTGGGAACAACCTGCTGGAGTTGCCGGAAGGTAAGGATCCACCCTGCCAAATAGAAACCTGTGATGTTGTATGCGTCGCTCTCCGTATGCTTTTTGTGGTAAGTTAGTGCAATCCTTCGGGTATCTTTATTGGCTACGTAGGCTTTGTTGTAGTTGATTTTGCGCTTTTTCGGTAGTATATCCTTGGCCACGTCTGCTTTACTGGTAGATTTGTTGCCCCTTGTCTGGTTGTGGTTGCCGAGGTATCATTTCCACTTCTTATCCTTGTCGTGATCTTCTTTCTTCGACTGCACTCTTATTTCCTATGGTTGCATTATGGATTTATCATTGGTGGTGCCGTGCTATCTGAGTTGTACCTCTGTCTTTGTCGATGTTTTATTCCTTAGTTGTTATTCTATCCTTCATGATGCTTCGTCTCTTGGTTGCTATTCCATCTTCGTCGATGCTTCGCTCCTTAGTTATTGTTCCGTCTTCGGATGCTTCGTCCCTTGGTTGTTATTCTGTCTTCGTGGATACTTCGTACCTTAGTTGATGTTCCGTCTTCGTGGATGCTTCGTTCCTTGGATGTTATTCTTTTTTCGTGGATGCTTGTCCCTTAGTTGTAACTGCTTCTTCATCGGTGCTCCGTCCCTTAGTTGTAACCGAATACTGTGATTTCGCTCAACGAGGATTATAAGCTAACTGGCTGGTAAATCGTTAAATGCTAACTGTATGGTGTGTGATGGTAGTGGGTGGTTATTTGTTGTAAAAGGGAATAGTAATGAGGAGAATTTGAAAAGTGTGTAACTGCTTTATCGGGTAATGGGAGATGTTCTTAATGGGTGCGAGAATCAAGGAAACCCTAATATGGTTGCTTTATTTCCTAAAATGTAACGCCTGCAGTATTTATAGCAAGTGGTTGGATGGCAACATGAGTTCTCCTATAAAAGACTAGTCTTCACCGATCATCTCCTAAAATTTTCCGAGCGATTAAGTAAGAAAAAAAAAGATTTTTTAAAGAAATGGCAGACAGGGGAAAAGCGCCCATGAATTATGAAGAAAATAGCAGAAGGGAACAGGTTCGAATAATAATGGATAGGGAAGCCAATCTTGAAAGTGGTGGTTCTTCTAGGAAGGAGAGTAATCCTGATAAAGTGATTCGTCTCTTCGACCATCTCATAAAGAGTGATGAAAGGAGAAGAGAACGGAGAATGAGAGAAGATGGTGGTTATCCTTACGATTGTCGCATGGTTGAGACGAGATCGTTCTTTCGCCGTCATAGTGAGGAAATTTTGCTGATGATGGGGGAGAATCTTGTTTCTTCTGATGATGAGATACCTGTGAAGGTTGAAGTAAAGGAGGAGTTCAATGATGCAGAACAGATTGCTGCACATTTTTCTCCTGTTGCGCCGGTTAATGATCCTGTGGAAGATGCTACTGCCCTTGCCCCGGCTGTTCCTGCTAATGCTCCGATTATCGATTTGGAGTTGATAGATGGTCTCGATGAGGATCGTGGTACTGTAGCTGCTCGGCTCCGTGGCAGGCGTAGGAACAGGGGAAACTGATGTAATTTTTTTTTTAAATGATAAGTGATCGGTGTAATGTGAATTAGTTTTTTTTTTTTTTTTTTTTTTTTTTTTTTTTTTTTTGGTACTACTTAGTTTTCTTCTTTGGTTGCTTTTGTTTTTTCTTGTGTTCTTCGATATCTCAAATATTACTTCGGTCCCCCCGAATCTCCATTTCTCCATATATTGTGGGGAACCTTAGTTGCTGGTGAATTGCCGAGACTTCTCCTCCCAACTCCTGAATCCATTTTTTCCCCAGTACTGCATGATATGGTGATGTTGTTTTGATAACGCAAAATTTTGTGAAGGTTGTCACTGGACCTATGTCCACCTGCAATATGATTTCACCCTTAGGTGGTATGATTGTTCCACACGAATCGTGGATGATCGTTGCTGGGTAGTCTAACTGTTCGTCACGAAGTCCCATCTGTAAAAACCGTTTGTAAAATAAAATATTGTAGGTGATTCCTTCGTTGACTAACACCTTCGCGGTATTCATCGCGTGAATAGGCAGGGTGACTACCAAGGGTCCGTGGTTCACCCATACCTGCTGGCATTCCCTTGCATTCTCGCCTCTTGGTTTGGATAAGTATACCTCACTTTTGTTGTTTTGGTGTAATCCGCTGTCGCTTTGCTGCTGTTCTTTGGGCTTCGGAGTGGGTGAGGTATATTGGCTGAATTCTCCTCGACCTAGGTATCTTTCTATCGTGTTCCGAAGGTGCTTGCAATTATCGGTAGTATGCCCCCGTGTTTGGTGATATTCACAGTAATCTTTGTGGTTGCTTGTTTCTTTTCGTTGCTTTCCTCTGGTAGTTGGGTAAGTGAAATCCTTCATGCCCCCTTCTCTTGTCAGTATCTCCGACGGTTGTAGTATTAGATCTGAATATAGTGTCTCTTGATATTTTTCCTCACTTCTACTATCTGCTGGGGTCATTCTCCGCCTGAGTCTTTTCTCTAACCGATGGCTTTCCGCCACACGTTTTTTTGTTCTGGACTGGCATTCTCCGCGATCCCCCTTCGCCGTCTTTCCTTTGGATTGTACTTGTAACATCGTGTATCCATTTCCTCGTCCCGTCGTTCTTCTTCTTGAGCCTCCTTTGCGCTACTTCGTGCGCTATCTTCATTGTCTTCGTCTGTCTCCCCGTCTTCGTAGTTTAATAGGTTCAAGATGCTTTCTTGGTTCCGTTGGTTCAATGCCAGAGTTGACTTATGATTTTTTCATTGGCGCCGGTCATGCTTATTTCTCCATCTTCGCTTATCTGCTTCGGCCGCTCTTGGGTTACTTCACTTGACACATGTAGATGAGTGTATTTCGGCTTTCTTTGACTCACTGCTACTTCTCCCACGCCCTTTATCATCCTCGGAGCGGCTTCCTTCTAGATGTAGTATGTCGATACTTCTTCGATGTCTTCCGCGGTTGTTTGACTATCTTCGTGCTCCGTGGGATGCCCGACTAGTCTCCAAAGTGTCGGCTCGTTGATCCCCTAGTTGTTGTCGCGTTTTACCGTCTTTTGGAGCTTATGGCGTTCTTCTCCACCTGGAACATATAAAAGAGAAAATTGTCGTGTATCCCTGTATGCGCTTGTCGTTAGAGATATATTCTTTGCGCCCTGAGAGCTAATTAGACGTGTCTTGGGACCCCGTGTTGTTGGGTTGCCCCACGTAGGTATTCCCCAAGTACATATATGGCCATATGCCGTATGACCGCCAAATCCGCACGACGTGGGATTTATGCAACGAAGATTTGGTTCTGCCAAGGCTTTTGCTTGTTTCACGCTTTGCTTTCTTAAGCGTTCTTCGGGTAAAGACCCCTAAAAAGATTCTGGTGTTCTTCACAAGTAGGTAGCGTTTTAGCTTCCTAACTTCTCAAGTCTGAGTTTTTTGCGCCGTGACTTCTATTTTCATTTTTCTAAAGAATAAAAAGACGGAAGATGATGTAGATGAATAAAAATGCCGGTCAGAAAATACTAAAGTGGTCATAAAGACCCTAAGTGGTGAAAATTCGTTTTAGCCTATCAGAATCAAAACAAAACACCAATTGAGAATAGGAAAAATCAAAGCAAATGCTGAAAACTACGTTGCAGAAATTTTCCAAGGACACTGGTCCCTGTTTCTAGCGCCAAACTGTTGATACTAATATTCCCATATTATACTTACATAAAGTTTTTAAGGTTAATGATGATTAATACTAAGTAATAACTAGGATCCTCGCTCTTCCTTGTATCCACTGAATGGAACAACGATCTTACGAGCTCATTAGAAACTTAAGTACAGAAGATTATGCTGAAAACAAACTGAGAAAGTCGGATCCACATCGAGGTGTTTCATCTCCTTATAATCAAATCCTATCTATAAATCATATTCATAACATTACAATAAAGTTCTTTCGGATCCTATCTAGCTCGATTCAATACAGTATGGGGTTAGTACTAAGTATATTGATCTCCTGATTCCAGAAGATTTCTTAGCTATAGTCTCCCCTTGTAATTTCGTCGACCCAGCTTCTATGGTAAAGAAGGGTATTTATAGCAAATCTCGGTAGTAGCTTTTCTTTGCTATACTTTGTTTCTTCCACTCTTTGATGATCTTTGCTGACAGCTGGTTTCTGCGCACCGCCTTATTATCCATTCACGTGTTGACACCTCTCTTTTGATATAAATCTTTACTGTGCAGATCCTTGATGCTCTTGATGCCCTAATTCATATCTATTATGCTGCTTTTACACCGTTGTCTGATCCAGCTGTGTATTGACGCGTGCCCCTAGTCTTCTGTAACTCTATAAAGTATTGATGTGATCGTTTGTAACGTGCTTTGAGTCGGTGGTGCCTTCCTTTGTTCCTTTGATTGTCGTGGTAGCGTACTTCGGGATGGTTGCATACTTCGTTTCCCCTTGTCCGTCGGGCTTCCTTGCTTCTTGATCATGGATTCTAGGCTAGCGATATTTATGTATTAACAGTTGTTGTGCTTCAAGTCCTCCCAAGCACCGTGACAATGACCCATCTGGGTTCCTATGGTATAGCACTCCATGGAAGAGAAAGAAATGTTTTAACTCTTTAATGCTAAGTTTTCGTTCGGTAGTGTGGTTACATAGATCTTCAACGATGGGAGTTCGCAAGTCATTCTCTGGTATGGTCTTGTCTTCTGCTATCCAAGTTGAGGGGATGGTTCGTCTCTTCGCTGTGAGAGTCTTCTCTGCCCCTTCAAACTGAAGTTTGGAGGCTAGGGTTGCCAAGCAATCATCATGTTTGTTGCTAGTACGTCCGGTGTGTACTATGGTGGCTTCAGCGAAATGATTCAACAGTTTTTGCGCCTCGGTCCTGTGTGGAACTAGAGTGACTTCCTTGAGAGAGTATACCCCATTCATCTGGTTAACCAATAACTGTGAGTCGCCTCGGATCTCGAGGCGTGTTATACCTGCTTGTTTAGCTAGCGACAATCCCAGGAGGAACGCTTCATACTCCGCTGAGTTGTTGGTACACTTGAAGTCTAGCTTGAAAGAATGAGAGAATACCTCTCCCAGTGTTGTCGCTTGGGGTAGAAGAGCCATCGAAGTATAGAAGCATGCGTCCTCCTTTACCAATGCTATCTCGGGAAATTCTCCTGGTACCTCCTCGTGTAGTGTTGTGGAATCTTCCCCCGGGAATGCGGCGAGTAGGTCTGCCACTGCTTGTCCTTTGACAAATTTTGGAGAGACACAAGCTATATCGAACTCAGACATCTGGAGTAACCACTTCGGTGGCCTCCCAATCAGAGCGGGTTTCGAGAGGAGGAACTTGATGGATCTGCTTTCATGATGAGTACTACTCGATTGGAGAATAAATAGTGTCGGAGCTTCTGTATTTCAAAAACTAGGGTAGGCATGCTTTCTCAGCTTTGGGGTACCGAAGCTCCGCGTCCTTTAATGTACGGATAATATAGTATACATGACATTGAACTCCTCCGTCATCCTCTTGCGCTAGTAGTGCCCCGATCACAACAACACTCGAGGCACTGTAGAGTAGCAATGGTCGCCCTCGTATGAGAGGTTTCATGACTGCTGGTGACAAAATCAAATGTTAAATCTTTCGAAACGCTTCTTGTTGAACGGGTGACCACCCGAAACTGGCTTCCTTCTTCAGTAATGGAGTATATGAGGCTACAAATTGGGCAAGCCCTGGAATGAAGCGACGGATGTAGGATACTTTCCCCATGAAGCTCTTCAAATCTCTTACCGTTCTTGGTGGAGGCATGGTAGTGATAGCTTGGGTCTTGGACGGATCAACTTTGATTTCTTCTTCTGTTACTTGGAACCCCAGAAACCTTCCAGAAGAAACACCAAACGCGCACTTCAAAGGGTCATCTTCAGCTTGTGCTCCTGACATTGCTCGAACACTTGTCGTAAGACCTCCAGGTGAGATGTTCTAGTTTATGATTTCAAGACTATGTCGTCCACATAGTCTTCCACTTGCTTGTGCATCATATCATGGAAGATGGCCGTCATCGCTCGTTGGTAAGTAGCTCGTGCATTCTTCAAACCGAAGGGAATGACTATGTAATAGAAGTTCCCGAGAGGCGTCTGGAAGGCTGTTCTTCGAGCATCATGTTCATACATCTTTATCTGGTTATACCCACTGTATCCATCCATGAAAGAGAACATGGCGTGCCCACTAGTAGCATCTACAAGCATGTCGATGTTTGGGAGAGGGAAATCATCCTTTGGGCAACACTTGTTTAAGTCTCGGAAGTCCACACATCATCGTATTTGACCGTTCTTCTTCTTAACAGGTACCACATTGGCCAACCAGGTAGTGTGTTGGATTGGTTTAACGAATCCTGCCGCCAATTTCTGTATTTCAGCTTTTATTTGTTCTTCGACATTGTGTCTGAAATTCTTTGGTTGTTGCTTGACGGGTCTGGAACCTGGGGTGATGGACAGATGATGTGTTACTAGTTTTTCCTCAAGACCTGACATTTCTTCGTACGTCCATGCGAATGTATCTTGGTACTCTTCAGGATGTCTATGAACCCGGTACGTTCCTCAGGTGATAAGGTCGAGCTGATGGAAATCGGTCGGGGCGAGTCCTCTGTTCCGATATTTATCGTTTCAAGCGCATCCGAGGTAGAGTTCGTCCCGTCTTGCAGTTGTGGAGGTGGTTTCTGGATTTCATCTTTGATCTGCTCTCCGTTGTAATTACATTCTTCGTGGCGGGGAGGACTATTGCTAGTCTCCCCTGCTAATTGCTAACATTGACGTCGAAGATAAACTGTTCTTCCTTTAACATCCCGGGTTGTCACGAAATTCCCTGCTCTTTTGGTATGATGGTACATTGCTGCATTACTCCCTTCAGTTGTGGGCGTCCTTCTTTGCATTGTGGCTTCCTCGCGTCTTGCGTCCTTGTCTACTTGCAGTTGTTGATCATGCCTCTCTATAGACGTCCAATCTGAAAGTGGTGTGCTGTAGATCTTGTCCTAACGCTTGAAGGTCTCGTATTTCTGATCGACAAACACAGCGTCGTATATTGAGTAATATAGAGAGAGATATGCAGTCACACGAACAATACCTTTATTCACAACTGCTTTCATGCATTGATGGTAAGTGGAAGCGACGACTTTGTTTTTGTGTAACCATGGCCTCCATAGTATCATGTGGTATTCAGGTTCTTTTTCGATCACATGAAATTTAGCCTTCGTGTGGATAGGCCATACCTTCAATTCCAAGTGAATGTGTCCATAGGTACTCGTCTTGTTCCCTTCAAAGTCCTTCATCATGATTGGGTGGTAGACTACTTGTTGTTTAAGGATCTTCGCAATCCTGAGGGTTTTGAGAGAAATTACGTTGGCTGCTGCTCCAGTGTCGACTAGTGCCCTCTTGAATTCTGTATCCTTGATTTGAGCAGTTACACAGAGAGCACGGTTGTGTCTTTCTTCAACCATCATGTCTTCATCGGTGAAGGTGATGTCTTGCGTCTGAGGATCAACTACCATGGAAACTTCGGAGATCATAGGTATGGTTGGAGTCAGGTTCGCTTCAAAGGCAATGCGGTTGAGAGCATCAAACGTATTTACACGTTGTCCCCTTGAGAAATACAGGAGTTCGCATAGCTTTTCAATAAGAAGAGTTGCTTCTTCCTTTACTGGTTTGTCGTAAGCAGTGAAGCTCTCGATGTAGGTTGGTGTGGTGAGATGAACTTCTTGTGGCGTCATCCCTAGAGTAACCATTTCTTCAAGGAAAGCCTTCTGGGATCGAGAGATTGATCTCCCACTGTGGTCGCCAAATGTTTTGGCCTGAAAAAACACTGTACCGCTATGAGTAATTTTGTAGTGCTCGAGATCAAAATCGAACAAGACAAGCCTAAACTAAGTCAATGGTCATTCAAGTCTTGCTTCGGCCACAGAGAGGTTAGAGGTTGATCTAGGGAGGGAAATGGTGAAAGAAATTTGAGATCAGGTTGAGGATGAGTGTTTATGGGTGTGAAAGTTCAAGACCTCCATCGTAGGTGTGACTGGAAATATCTAAGGCTAGAAGTGTGTTAAATACTCAGGTATATTTTCTCTGAGGTTCTGGAGTTTTCAAGTGTTCTTCTTGTTCCGCCTTGGAAGATAGAGGAAACCTCTATTTATAGTGTTGAACTCACCCTGATCTCTCGACAGAAAAGGTGGAAGTCGTGGAAGAGTGGAGGACATGAGTTGTATTCTGTAACTGTTAGAGTCGTGTAGAACATGTCCACTCAGCACCACCTTCTCGTAACTGTCCATCATCTCTATCACCTTCTTTTTAACTGCCGTAGACCGCCAGACCAATACCCCTAAAGTTATCCCCCCGTGTGATGTTTTGATATCTCGTGTAGTATGCAGATGTTGCATGGTTGTGTTGAGTTGAACAGTGTTGTGTGGCCATGGCTCTGTGGTCATGGCCTTGGCTAAAATAGATGTGGCGCCATGGATGCTGTGCCATAGCTTTATAGGAACGGCCTTGGCCTTTATAGCCACGACCTTGGCCCTTGACCAAGGCCAAGATTTGTGGCGCCATGGCTTTATAGCCACGGCCTTGGCCTTTGGCCAAGGCCAAGTTTTGTGGCGCCATGAGCATGGCCATGGCTCTTGTGGCCACGGCAAAGGCCAATGCCAAGTATTTGTGGCGTATTAGGCCATGCCATTTTGGCTATGACGTGTTTGTGCACTTGGGCTATGGATTATTTTTTAGGTCATGACATGCTTAGCCATGGCATATTAGGTTATCTTATGTTTAGGTTATGGCCTTCCTAAGTGTGCTTAGGCTGTTGTATACTTCTCAGAGAGCTCTGGACAGGCCTAGAACTACGATGTTTCTGAGGTTTTCATTGAGACTCAGAAGTTGAGTCGTATTTTAAGAGGAAATCCATGAGGATGCGTCTCTGTTAATTCTCCACCATAGTACCAGTGAGCAATTTAGTTCTGATGTCGAGGAATTCGAAGCGATGTCGACATGAAGTAAATTGGTGGTTTTATGAGTTGGTGGCTTATTTGGCATCGCGCTACGATATTATTCTCTCCACCCAGAAGCTATAAGAGAGAACTCATATATAGGGAGTATATTCAGCTTGCAGAACATGTTGTATTCTGAGCTATAGAGATGTGTCTGAATAGGCAGTCGCCTCTTGACGAGGCATCTTTAGAGGGTCATTTTACATTTTTATCCCTCTTCCATTTTTCACCATCTACAACTTCCGATGGTAAATGATTTTTGTAAATGAAAAACATTAACTACAATCATTAAAATTGCCATCCAAATTACCGCCGATTGTGATGCAGTTCTTCATTTATGAAGAACATCAACCAATTAATCGACAATGTTTTAGATGAAAAACCTTACTGATTACGAAATGTAACCAAGAATTAAAAAAATAAAAAACTCCATCTACTTCAAGTTCTTCATTCTTTTCACCATTTAAAAAATTAAATCCAATCATGTTTTATAGGCAAATACTTTGATCAAACAATGCCGATTAAACATGATGTTGTTCATGATAGTGGGGACATATTTTTTTGTAAAAGGGGGTGAGGGCAATGAGGACAATGCATGTTTTAAGACACCCCATATCTGGTTATCATGTATGAGAATAAAATCAGTAGCCCCAAATTAATTATGTAGCCCTCAAACTCATTTGTTGTTATGATAACGAATCTCATGAAAATCCAAAGTACCAAAACACGATTGAAACGCTAGGTTTTAAAACCCCAATTAAAATTCAAAACTAATCATTTTTGTGTTGTTTGTATGATGAAAACCCTACCTCCAAAGTGTCTAATGACTCAAGAAAAACCAAAACTTCAAGTTGAGTATCGATTAGTAAATGATGAATACAAAAATCAAGATTCAGGTGTACATCAACACACTAATAATTTCAATGTTGTTTCATTGAATATGGAAAATATTTTACTAGAAAAATAAGGAAGGTGGAATCGTTAAAACCACCATAGGTTAATATACCTATAATGATATCTGATAATCCACAGAAAATCAAAACAACCACACTCATAGTGTGGACCCCACAAACCACCCCTACAAATCTGGGGGTTGCAGGGCCCATGTTGTTATGGGTTTGACAATTGTGTATGGTCTACCAAGAATTACATACCCTTTATGAAATAATTACATCAAATGAGTCGTCCTTAAAAAAGTGTGACGATGTCCAAATCCAAACTCCCTCTCAAAAATCATACAAATTCAAGTGAAATGGTTCTTTTCCAGAGGCATGTTCTTTTGTCTTGTAAAAGATGCATTGGACTCCAAGGAAAAATATCAAGCCAAAGGTCTAACCTTTCGCATTTGAGATCTTGTGATAGCTTGAAGGAGTGACAACTCTTGGAAGACTTACCGTAAGGCTTATCCCTATGAAAGCTGAATTCAAGACTTCTCCGCCACATTAGGTTGGATGCGAGGCTCTGCCACATCAGGTTGGATGCGGGGGCTAACTGATACAGGTGTATCCTAGTCTCTTTAGGAACTTGGTCGACCTCAAGTTAATGAGGGAATAAATATATTAAGGAAATGATTCCTATATAGAGAAGGATTCTTTTTAAAGAAGGAGTCTTAGAATAGGAAATAGATTCCTATTAGGCTTCGGGAAACCGAACCACTATATATAGAGGTGCCTAGCTCATAGCTTGGACACCGTAGGCATCTAGTAAATCTAGAGAAGAAGTTTGTGAGGTAACCTTCGTGTTGCAAAAGCAAGCTTAGTGAGATTGTGAGCGTGAAAGAGAGAATTGTAATATTGTCTTGTTCATAATCTAGAGAAGATATCTTTCTTCGTAAATCTGTTCTTGTGTTTGCGTTTTACCTATCTTTCGTCTATAGTCATTTCGAATTCCGCCCTAATAACTCTAGTCATCAAGAGTACGGAGATTATACGTATCAAGTTGGTATCAGAGCGGGGTAGCTCTTCTTAGGGAAGTACCGTGGTTTATGGTCTTCACTAGATCTCTCTACAAGAAGCTTGGTGAGTTACTCGTAAAGAAGGAAGACGTTAAGAGGACAAGGAACCCTAGGATGAAGCCCGACGAAGAACCTAAGGTTGATGATACTCCGAAGACTACTGAGGAGAAGGTAGCTGCGCTACAAACAGATATGAAATCAATTTAAGAAACTCTTAAAGAGTTAAAGGAGTGTATTCTTTCCAATACGACAAACCCAAAGACAAAGAAGAGTAAGACTCCATCTGAGGCTGCGGATGATGAGGAAGAAGAAGATGAACCAGAGGATGAGGAAGAAGAAAACTTAGGTGATGGAGAAACCAAAGAACCTAAAGAAACCAAACCTCTTGGTAAGAAACAGAGTAATCTAAAGATCGATTTCCATGTTGAAATTCCATACTTTGATGGGAGTACCGACGTAGAGAAATTCCATACTTTATTGAAGATTTCGTCATTGTTTACTTGGATGATATCCTCGTATATAGCAGAACTTAGGAGGAACATCTCGTTCACGTTGAGAAGGTGTTTAAAGTATTACATGAAGGCCAGCTGAAGTTGAACGAAAAGAAGTGTGAGTTTGGAAAGGAAGAGTTGGTATATCTTGGTTTCATTGTTGGTGGTGGAAAACGCAAGATTGATACAAGGAAGGTTGAGGTGATTACTAATTGGCCAAGACCTAGAACAGTGACTGAAATCAGGAGTTTCTTGGGAGCTTGCACATACTTGCGCAGGTTTATTAGGCATTTTTCTACTATTGTTGGGCCACTACATGCTATGACAGGGGCTAAGGCAAAGTTTGATTGGCGGCAGACCCACGAAGAAGCTTTTCAGTTACTTAAGAAGAAGATTTCAGAAGCACCGGTATTAGCTTTACCTAATTTACATCGTACTTTTGAAGTTGAGTCAGACGCTTCTAACTATGCATTAGGAGGAGTGTTGGTACAAGATGGTAAACCAGTGGAGTACCATTCAGAATTGTTCTCGGGTGCTATTAAGAACTATCCACCTTACGACAAGGAATTCTATGCCTTGTATCAATATGTTAAACATTGGAGAGTGTATCTCTTAGGTAAAGAAGTGGTAGTGCACTCGGATCATAAACCATTGGAGTATGTACATGCACAAACCAAGTTACAACAAGCTCGACACATGAAGTGGATGTCCTACTTGATGGCATTTCATATAATCATCAAGTACAAGAAGGGAGTAACAAACAAGTTGGCCGATATGTTGTCAAGACCGCCAGTTAGTTTATTAGTGGCTATGCGGATTCAACCAATTGTTCCTCAAGAGTATGCGGAGTCATACGCATCCAGTAAAGACTTCATGAAGGTGTTTGGGAAAGTAAAGGGTGGTTTGAAAGGTTAGTTTGAACTCCGAGATGGATTATTATACAAAGGTCAGTTATTGTGCATTCCAGAAGAAGGAAATCGATTACAATGATTGAGAGAAGCACATACATCTCGAGTTGCTGGACACTTCGGATGAATAAGACTCTACTTAACCTACGCCGTTATGCCTTTTGGCCAAAGATGCAAGATGATGTGGCTAAGTTTGTTCGAGGTTGTAAGTTGTGTTGCACATCTAAACCCTCAAACAGGAAACATGGGTTGTATATACCATTTCCGGTACCATCAAAACCTTGGGAGAGTATTTCTATGGATTTCCTTGGTGGATTGCCGAAAACCAAGTCGGGATGATTACTTGTTCGTTGTGGTTGACCGGTTCAGCAAGATGATTGCATTAATTCCATGTACAAAGACGGTGACAGGAGCGGGTGCAGTAAAGCTCTTTTTCGAGCATGTGTGGAAGCATTTTGGGTTATCTACCTCGATTATTTCTGATAGGGATAGTCGGTTTCTTAGTCACTTTTGGGATTCTTTGTGGAGGATGATGAACACTAGGTTAAAGAAGAGTACATCATTTCATCCACAAACAGACGGGCAGACAGAGGTAGTCAATAGGACTATGGTTCACATGTTACGAGGATATAATTCTAAACATCCTAAGACTTGGGATGAGAGTCTAGCATATCTGCAGTTTTCTTTTAATAGAGCGGTTCACAGTTCTTCGGGAAAGTCTCCTTTCGAGACGTGTTATGGCTACTTACCGCCTAGTCCTTTCGATTTGGTGTTTTCAAGTGATACAACAGTTGGGGGAAAAGAAGGAAGTGAGAGACAAAAGTCACATAAGTTCTTGGAGAAGGTTTCTCAAATTCATGCGACCGTTGAAGCACAATTGAAGAAGTCACAAGCCAAATACAAGACAAAACATGACAAACATCTTGTTCCTTGTAATTTCGGTGTTGGTGACATGGTATGGTTGAAGTTAGGTAAGGAAAGGTTGAAAGAGGAAGGTAAAAAGTTGAAGCCATTGAGGTATGGGCCGTTTCGTATTCTCGACCAGATTGGTGACAATGCCTTTCGTCTCGATTTACCACCTTATCTAGGAATGTACTCGGTCATTAATGCCGAATACTTGGAGTTGTTTGAACCACCGTTGCTGGATGATGATGGGGATGACAAGATGATCTTACCGCGGGTAGAAGACTTATGGTTTGATCGAGAGGAGCCGCTGAAAGAAGATTGCATTTTGGAGCGAAGAGTGACTAAGACACGGCAAGGAGAAAAAGTAGCTTTCCTAATTGGATGTCAAGGTCAAGTTCCCAGCAAGGCTAAGTGGTTCAACAAGGAAAAAGGAACTCTCGAGTTCCCTAACCTCCATTTCTAAAACTCTCACCGGAGTTCGAGTTCTTAAAGGGGGGACCCATGATACAGGTGTATCCTAGTCTCTTTAGGAAATTGGTCTACCTCAAGTTAATTGAGGGAAGAACTATATTTAGGAAAGGATTCCTATATAGAGAAGGATCCTTTTTAAAGAAGGAGTCTTAGAATAGGAAATAGATTCCTATTAGGCTTCGGGAAACCGAACCACTATATATAGAGGTGCCTAGCTCATAGCTTGGACACCGTAGGCATCTAGTAAATCTAGAGAAGAAGTTTGTGAGGCAACCTTCGTGTTGCAAAGCAAGCTTAGTGAGATTGTGAGCATGAAAGAGAGAATTGTAATATTGTCTTGTTCATAATCTAGAGAAGATATATTTCTTCGTAAATCTGTTCTTGTGTTTGTGTTTTACCTATCTTTCGTCTATAGTTATTTCGAATTCCGCCCTAATAACTCTAGTCATCAAGAGTACGAAGATTATACGTATCACTAACTCCTATGGTTTGCGTTAAATTCAAGTAGTGTGCTCCCTTTGGTTAGGCACAAACAAAAAATAAGGTCCCGCCAAATAACCTAATTTAGTGGAGCCGTATATAAGAAAATACAAAAAAACTATTTAATGACTGAAATTATTTCGCTCCCTTTGGTTGGGCGCGTAAACAACTTTCATGCGCCCTTTGGTTAGGCGCATGAAAGTTGCATTTAAGCAATAGTTTGCGAGAGAAAGTGAATTAGAGGTATATGCGACGGTTTTTTAGGTTGAATTTTGAAGTTGAACATCTATAGAACTCGGCCTAAGACTTGTTCATCCAATATCTATTTCAAAATTGAGGTGATACCAATTGTGGAAGATGAATTCGGGAACCACAAGACTTATATATGGTTTAGAAGATTTCTACTCAATACTGGTGTAAAACACTGGAATTTGGTGTAAAGTTTGGAAGATCAACTCTGATGGTAATATCTCCACAAGAATAATAAATTGGTAAGTCACATCTTAGTCATTTGCCCAAACTCTAAGAATGATTGGATATCAATGCGCGTAGTGACATTGCCATTCATAACCCGTTAGAGGTGGGACAGTCCAAATCCAGAACATAGCGTGGCGTCCATCCCCATCCTTGATTTACAGGGGATGCTCCATTATCACATGGGGTTGGATCATCTGTGTCTGATGAGGCCTTCTCTTGTATCTTATCCCGGACCGTTTTTTTTTTTTTAATCCCGCGTTTACTGTTTTCCTTTCCATTTTCAACCTTCAGAGGCAGTAGAAAGGGCTGCCTATTTTCATTGACACACTTTCAGTATCGGTGATTTGGAGCGTACTCCAGACTTGCTTCCATTAGAATATACAGTCAGCTTGACTATGTATTCTAATAGCTCCATTCCAAGTTTTTCGTTGATAATTTATGATTGGCGCATCACAAGCTAGTTGTTAGACCTGGAAATTTTAGGGGCACGGGTTTTCCCATGGGGGTTGGATATTTAAGCCCATCCAAGTCCAATTATAAGGATTATCAAAATTCATTAACTTACCACTAATCAGTTATAAATCTGATTAACCTACCACTAATCACCTATTAATTTCCCACTAATTCTCCCTCTCAATTTCTACTACAAATATTAGCTTTCCACTCCTTCTCCTTCTCTTACTCAAAACTATTTTATTACTAAAAAAACTTGAATTTTCTCAAACTCGATTCTTCTTCTTTCAACATTACAAACACGGGTAGAAATGAAGAATCACAATACGCAACAGGAGACAAACACTCAAAGGCGCAAAAGAAAAGAAAAAAATCAAAATCAATCGAGGACCAAAGTCTTGAAGAAGAAGACGAAAGGAATGGAGGAAGAAATAGACATAATTAAGAAGTAAGTTACTATAATCACCTTTGCAATTGTTTTCATTAGATTTTCGATCAGTTTAATAGGGTAGAAACCGTAAATTTTTAGCTACAGTAGGAAATATCGTCATGGTAGTTGAATCGACCATGACGATTTTACATGTTCAGCAAAAAAATGAAAAACAATCGTCTAGGTTTTATACATAAGCATGACGATTCTCTGTCGGCAACTTTAAATTCAGATTTTTGCATGGCCAAAATCGTCAGGGTAATATACTCGACCATGACGATTTTTATTTTTGAAATCGTCGTCACAAATTAGTTCCAAAAACAGGACGACTTTAACTTTAAAAAAACATGGCTTCTGTCCATTATTAAGAAAAAATCATGATGGTTGTTGTTATTGTATCCTTGTCAATTTTGTGTAGTCTTGAACCCAAGTCGTCAAGTATGTAACAAAATCCTTGACGACTTGGTATTTAAACCTCGACGCGTTCGATTGGTATTACCTTGATGACTATTTGTGGTAGTTTTGTCTTTTCATTGTTCTTTGTGTATGTATTTAGGCAAAAGGATATCAGAAATGGAAAAAGAGTTGAACAACCAACATCGAAGTGTCGTGCTAGTACTACCAAAGAGGTATCGTTCGTAATCCGCGATCCAAACCTTGATGACATTCCTTCTCCTTCGGACTCTGATTCTGATGGTAATGTTCTGATGAGTGATGATGATATTCCACCAGAAGTACTCCAACTACAATTATATGAATGCCAGGCTACTGTGGTAGGTGATGATGTATTAGGATTGGATCTAGTAGGTGGTGATGATGAAGAAGGCGATGATAAAGAAGCAAAAACAGAACAACCCATAGGAAAGAGGAAAGGAAAGAAAAATGGGTGGGATTCACACATTCCCCGTCCGGAGCTGATGTTAGACACTAAAAAACAGACCCTATGGAGTACCGTTTGATAGAGGAAATGAAACCTCGTGGTCTTGTACAATCTACTCTACCATGGTAATAACTTCTTCCTTAAATTGTTATTTAAGATTTGCGTAGTTACTTGATTAATTGTAAATTTATATCTCGTAGGATCATGAGAATGCCACTCGTCTTTTGAGGCACCAAACGTCGTACTTCAATATGGAGCAGTAGAAGATTGTGAATGAATGTTACAGGGTCAAAGATATTGTAGAGAACTCCGGTCTGATGGCAATCGTTAACAATTCGGTTATCAACTATGACATAGAGACAGTATCAACATTATGCAAGAGGTATTATGGAGACAACGACACCATGCATATTCCGTTCGGCGAGATGGCGATCACTCCTGACGATGCACATAAAGTTCTTGACCTCGTAGTTGAATCGAAATCAACTCGTGACGTTTACAAAAGAAAACTCAAATGTAAAGAAATTGATGAGTTGTACAAACAGTTTTTTGGGTGGAGTCATGATGAGAACGAGTCATGATATGTTAGAAACTAAAAGGGTGGTAAGAAGATGGAGTTTAATTTGTTGAGGTTTGGAAGCGAGTATTGGGGGACCTTCGGTAAATAAGCGATGTATGTCCCCTTGTCTAATGTGCAAATAAAGGCTGCGAGCCTGCGACTACAACTTATCTCTTATATGTTCTTACTACATGTGTATTCCCTTCTTCTACCAGGAACATGGTGATCGCCAACTTCCTCCAGCTATTGCATCCCTTGGATTAGATGATGAAGTACTCTTGGTCGTGGGGGACAGCTGAAGTGTCACACTTGAACACAAAGCTGGGAAAGGTATCCCGGAAAAAGTTTGCTCAAGTCAATGGGAACACAACTCTACTGCAGGTAATTAATCGTATTTGTTTGTTAGTTTATATTTCACATATTCGGTAATATAGATTGTTGTTTATGTGTAACTGAGCACAGGTGTGGATATCATTTCCCTTCACCAATGAAAGAGAATGCCAAGTGGAGTGTGAAAACGTCATGTATAACAGGTCAACCAACAAAGATAAATACATCTTAATGGGGGATCAACTGAAGGGTAAGAAGGGATTGGTTGCTTCGTGTCCACCAGAGATTGGACAACATGACCGCGAGTGAGGTAGTTTTTGACCCCTACAGGAAGAATAGAGAACTGTAAAAGATTACAATGGACCTTTGTTTCACCCCCTTGGGTATATAACGTACGATCTGACAAGTATAACACGGCAACTCGGATATATTCAAGATTGTCCAATTGACCCTGAAGGTGATGCAGTTTCAGAGTGGTGAGGGAGAACTTCAGGGATGATATCAAACGTATTGAGATAGTTTATAACCCAAAATTTGGTGGACAGTAATCTGTGAGAGCATGAGGAGTTTGGATATGAGAGCACAAACGAATAATGGAATGATATGAGGGTTTCACGCATATAAATATGATACGTAGGGAAGTTGTTGTTCCTCGTGGAAGGAAGAAGAAAAAGACCTCCACTGATGAATCTTCCTTGTACAAGTGATGCGTAAGTATTTTGCCTCTATGTTGTTGGTTTAAGATTTATACTTACATGACTCAAATATTTTCTTTTGCAATTTTAATGATAATAGAAGGAGCGGTTGAAGGATGTCTTAGGAAAACTGTCATGGTTATTGTTGCAACTACGACAATCTGCTCAAAACACAAGGAAGCAAACTTCGTCAAAGCTATTAAAAAAGACTGTAATTAAGTCAGAAAGAATATTTACCTTTGCTCCGAAAATTCGCTCCCTCTTTTTCATGGCGATATTCTTCACAAGAACTCAGCCTCTCAATCGTTTCGATCTCTAGGGATTGAATCAGTTTGACAGTGTGCTAGTTGAACTTCTTCGCCGTCCAAGGACGGATCTTTGATCCTTCCCCTTGGGGCCGGGATTTATTGGCTAGTGGAGTTCTTTATCACCATTACAGAGTAGGTTTAAACATGATTACATGAAGAACAAGAGAAAGAACTAATAGATTGGAAATCATAATTTACAACTCTGAAGGAGGAAAGAATCAGCAATTCCTCTTGGAAAAATCACTGGAGGAAGAGATCAGGAGGATGCAAAGAAGCGAAGGAAACGGATCTAGCAGCAATGAAGAAAGGAAATAGGAAAGACAACAACCCATGGAGCTGAAACCTAACCCACAGGGTCGAACCTTGCAGCTAGAGAGGAGGACATTTACAATAGAGATAGAGACATTTGGATCCACGAAAGCGGTGAAGATATCCGAAAGAGGCAAGCAAGGGTTTGGAGCATGGCTAGCTTTACATCCAGACATGATTGTATGGATGCGTGGAATATTGAAGAAAGCTTGCAAAGAAGACTGCACTATTTCAAAATAGTCAGAACGAAGAGGGGAAGAGGTGTACTTAGCGCAGATTCAACAAAATAAAGAAGACACGCATTTGAGGATATCGAGATTTAGAAGGGAAAAAGAAAGTAAATCTTTTAGTATTTGCTTTCCTTGTGGAAAACAAAAGGAGTGCTGGCTGATGCTTATTGATGCAATTGAGTCATTCTTGCAAAAGAAGAAAGGGCATAATTACTTGCCCAAACTGAAATCTACTGAAAACTTCCCTATTATGCCTACTAAGCACATCGATCATGAGAACAAGATGCTGGTCAAGGTTTCTAAGAACATAGGTTGGGGAAGAATAACAACTCTCATAAAGGAGAGAATAAGAATTCATAGATTTCTTGAAGTAACAGGCACAAACAAATTGACTGCAACAATTGTGCTTAAGGAAGAAGAATGGAGACATGTTTGGAAACCAATTATCTGGTTGGCAAAGGGAGTCATTATTAAAATTTGTCAATTCCATGACAATTCATGCATCTCAAATTCTACGGATGATATAAATTCTGGAAATAATAAGGAGGAAGGGGAGAAGCAGGGCACAACGACTGGTCTACTTCCTCATTTTATTATTGATTCATCCCAAAGGAAAAGGCTGAAGGAAAAGCTTGTCCCTTTAGAGAATTTCAATAAAATTGAGAAGTGGATAAAAGTCAGGGGCCTATCAGTCAAATGGTGGCAAAGTGAGAATTTTACGTCAATAGGGAATGAGATGGGAGGGTTGCTTCAAATATCCGAAGAAACTCTCGACTTACAAAGCCATAAGGGAGCATACTTTTTTCGCATCACAGTAGAAGGAGAATTCAAAGATATCCCAGCAGTTTTGGTGACGGATATAGACGGAGAAAGTGTGGTACTAACAGTTGAATGGGATGCAAGATATCAACCGAAGAAAGAGCTAACAAACATTGAATATTCAAAGAAAGTTGAAGAGTTTGATGCAAGATTTAAGGCGAAAATTTCTAAGGAGATATTAGAGATCACATGGAGATATTTCAGTGCGAAATGTACTCAAAAATTCAAATTTGAATTTCAACAGAAATGTTTCGGCTGGAGGTTACGAGTCAGATGCCCACGTAGGAAGCAATACAGAGGAAGAAGATGATGTGGAGGATGATATGTGAAAAATGAGGGGTACCGAAATACAACCAACTTTTCGTTTGGGCTCGTGAGTCTTATGGTTTGAGTTTGAACGATCTCAAAAATCAATATCCAAACTCTAATAACTGGAGTTGTGATCTTGGGGATCAACTCAACAAAGTTGGGACTTTGGAGTAAACTCTACAGTTATTGAATAACGTACTACTTGGTGCTTTAATTATATAATCAGAGATATAATGCGGAAAGTAAAAGCACACAAGACACCAGAGATTTTTTTAACGAGGAAACTGCCTTGCAGAAAAACCTCGGGACCTCGTCCAGATTGAACACCGCCCAGTACAAACTGACTACAAACGCTAGCCTACTATAAGACTTCGGTCTGAGATGTAGCAGAGACCAACTCCAGACCTCCTAGAGAATTGGCTACTGTCGCACTCCTTACGTTTCTAGATCCCCCACAGATCGTCACGCACTTGATTCCCCCAGCTGACGTCCTTTACAGGCCTAGGAGTTGCTTTGACCGCTGTCAAAGGCTTGTGTCAGCAATACTGGCTTTGTAACCTAATTGTTGACGTATGGTCTAACTGTCCTCTATCAGTTTACCACACACAAGATGACTTCCTTCGGATTGTTAAATACAGGTCATACGGAAATCTACTTCACAAATCGGGGCTGACACGCAAACCCAGTAAGCAATGCCCAATTCGTATCTACCTCAGTTATACATGAAGAATCACTTAAGAAACTTGTATAACTGGAGCTAACTAGGTCTTACAACACCGAGTGCAGCCGTGCGTTGCTACCTTTCAACCTTGTGTGTAACGTATCAGTTCTTGAATAGCCGTATAGCAGAAGAGACGGACTATGGAATAGACAAGAACGTGATCAGGTTACCAAGGTTACAGGTTAATCCGATTTCAACCAAATATGGTCTCAATCTCCTACCTGTTCTTCCCAACTCTCAAGAGAAGTCTTTTATAGTCGTAGGGAGTTCCCAGAGGAGCTGCAACCTATAGAGGATGACTATACCACAACAAGCGTTCACCGAAGTGAAAAGAGTTTACGCTACCTTCCCTAAGGACCTTCACGTATGCTTGATGCTTGCGGTATTTGTCCGTAGACACCTCTATTTATAACATTCAATAAGATAGGTTGCTTTGGAATAAAGCAATCAATTACTTGTCCCACAAGTTAAGGAAACCCTAAACTTGATAACCAAGTAATAGAGATTAATCTCAATTGGAATTCTTTTTATCATTTATCTGCCAAGTGTTTTGTTAGCTCAAAAACACTTCAAGATAGAATCCAACAGACCAGAGATAATCGTATCTTATTGACTCATTGAGGATATTTAGATGGACCACAAAAGATATTTATGTGATATACAAGTCCACCTAAGAGATAAAGGAGTTTAGAGTTTGACCCAAGTGAAATTCTGAAAGAATATCCACTAAATCCGACACCAGCAAAGTAACCGACATTGGGTTCGCGTCCTAGTTCGCGAAATGTTCAGTCACTTTGGAACTCAGAAGAAATCCGAGTTTCTGGTTTGCGAACCGGTTCGTGAACCGTGCGCCTGTCAGATTTCGTCAAATCTGGATTCCGCTGGAAGTTCTGGGCTGACCAGGACTTATACATGTATACGTCCTCAGCTGTAATCCATGGACTCTTTGCTCAAGAGTACTCCTTTAGATTCATCCATATCCAACTAACGATTTGCAAGCAAACCATTGTAATGGACACATGGCACCGAATTTATCTCATTCATTCTTGTACTCACGGTATTTGTGGGAACAAACACTGGTCATGACACAAGGCCACGTTAGACAAGAATACGATCTCAATCGCTATTATCACTACTAAAGTAGTCGACTATATTTCGAAAGAATAGAGAAAGTAGAATAGAAGAATTTCCATAAAGTCATAACTCCTACTAACCTTTTGTCGATGAAGAATAATTGATGTCTTCTTTGTCTTCGTCTTCAAGGTCTTTACTACTTCGTCTATATCCCAATTCCGAAATCTAAACTCTAGTAGGCTAAATCAAGAATTGAGTTTTGACACCTAAAACTGACAACTAGCTTGACATACCAACGCTAGTGGGTTTGACCAGACAATGTCCTAACAATATGGAAGCAGAAAAGATTAACGGGCTTTTGCAAGATGGACTGGGCCAGATTATAAGGGAAGATGAGGAGGGAAACTGGATTTATGTATCGAAGCTAAATAGGAAAAAGCATGATACGTACTCGCGTTCCAAGAGAAAAACAGATAATGGACTTGGAATTGAATCTAAATTCAGTTTGTAAAACCAGTTTGTAGAACAGGAAGACGAAAACACATCTAACCCTGATGCTGGAAGGATTGAGATGGAAGTACATCAAATAAGTTTAAGTTCTGAAGGACGGCAGGAAAAGGAAGATGAGGTGGTACATAACCTTAAGGTTGTTAAACATGGTGATAAAGGTGACAAGGCTGCAGTTATGAAGACTGTGGAGTCCCTAATACAACTGGCGTGTAGCTATGGTTCCATCAGTAAGAAAGACAAGGAAATCCTGAGAAACAACATGACAAATTTAGTCATTCAATACAAGGATAGGGTGAATGTTGTTGAGGAGGTGAAGGATACTAGTGAGAGTGGGAGTTTGAATTCACAGTCAGTGGAGAATGAAGAAAAAAGTGAAGAAACAACAGCTGAAAGTTCAGAAGATGGTGTGGATGGTGTTGGAGATTTTGAGGAAGACCTTTCTTCCAACTTGAACACGAGTACTGAATCAATTCCAGCTTGTTCTTTAGAAGATGGTGAAAGAAATGCTGAGAAGAAAATTCAGTCTAGTGGGATGGGGAAGAGAGCGGATAAGAAGACAGTACAGGGAGTCGAAGTGAACAATGGACTTTAAAATACTATGTTGGAATGTGAGGGGATTAAACGACTTTGATAGAATCGTAGCTTTGAAGAATCTGGTCGCGGCTCAGAGATGTGTTGTTTGTATTGTTCAGGAGACAAAGATGATGCGAATTAGTGACTGGCTCATCAGGTAAATCTGGTACGACGATAGCTATGAATGGAGTTATATTCCATCTAACAATAGTAGCGACGGTCTTCTTTCCATTTGGGATTGAAGCAAATTCGACAAAGATGATGAAATAATAGGTTTAAACAATATATCCACATCACTCACAGTAAGGAGCACTGGTTTTAAATGGGTCATTACCAATGTGTACATCCCTTGTGATTATAATGAATGAGAACTCTTCTGGGACGAACTTGAAGAAATACGTCACTGGTGGGCTGGACCTCTATGCATTGCGGGGGATATGAATGCAGTGAGAAATGCTGACGAAAGAAATCACGGGGATGGAGATAGCAGGAACAACGCGTTTTTGAACAATTTCATTTGTCAGCAGGAACTTGTCGATCAACCATTAATTGGAGGAGCGTTACATGGTCCAATAATCACACTAATCCAACACTATATAGGTTGGACAGGTTCTTATTCAGTATTGAGTTTGAGGATGCATTTCCTAATGCTCTTCAGATTGCCTTGACAAGGATTGAATCTGACCACAATCTGCTTGTGCTAGTAACTAAGCCATCTGTGGCTAGCAAGCCTTATTTTAAAATTGAAAGGCACTGGACTGAGCGTTAAATTTGTTAGCCAAGTGGAACTTTGGTGGAACAATATGGAATTCAGTGGCAGCAACAACACCATTTACTTCTTGAAGCTACGAAATTTGAAACACTTTGTAAAAGGCTGGAGTAGACAAGAATTTGGGGCAACTAGTAGAGAGAAGAAACTGCTTACAGAGAAGATTGGGGAGATGAATCGAATTGAAAAAAAATGGACCTTTGAATGATACACAAAAACAAATCAGATTAGAGAGTAAAGCCAAGTTAAAACAATTGACTTGATGGAAGCTAGGAAATGGCAGGTACGAGCCAAGCAAAATGGCTTTAAATGGGGTGACTCGAATACAGGTTATTTCCATAGAATTACGAGTGCAAAGAAGAAAATAAACACCATTGCGAAGTTGCAAGTTAACGGATTTGATTGTTTTGATCAAAACGTTATAAAAGAAGACTTAAGGAATTACTTCATCAACTTGTTTTCAGACAACGGGAGCATGATGTCAACTATGGACGCACTTCATTTTCCAGAAATAACAGTTGAAGATAGAGGGTGGTTGGAGAGGGAGTTTACAGAAGACGAAGTCTGGAGTGTGATAAAGCATTTCGGCAATTGCAAGTCGCCGGGACCGGACGGTTTTACAGCTGAATTTTATAAGAAATGCTGGAATATCATTAAGGTGGATTTCATGAACATGTTAAATGACTTTCACACTTATGGATCTATGGATTGGAGGATTAATACTTCTTTTATCACTCTCATTCCAAAGAAAGAAGACACTTGCACTCCAAGGGACTTCAGACCTTTAAGTTTGATAGGTAGTGCTTATAAGATTCTGTCAAAACTTCTTGCGGAGAGGCTGAAGATAGTTATGCCTGGTCACATTTCAGAATATCAAGGGGCTTTCATTCATGAAAAACAAATCCTTGATGCTGTTCTTATAGCCAACAAATGTGTGGACAACAGACTTAAGGATAAGAAACCAGGTATATTGTGCAAGATCGATATGGAGAAAGCATTTGACAATGTCAATTGGCATTCTGTTTTCTGCATTCTTCACAAACACGGTTTTGGAAATAAATGGATATCTTGGATGAGATGGTGTGTTACTTCTCCTCATGTTTCTGTTTTGGTCAATGGAGCTTCCACTGAGAAATTCAAACCTTCAAAAGGGTTAAGACAAGGAGATTCACTTTCTCCATATCTATTCTTGTTGGTAGTTGAGATTCTCTCAAAACTTATGAATGATGCAGTTGAAGAGGACAAATTCATGGCTTTAAAGTCGCAAAAGAAGGTATAATGATTTCACATCTACAATTTGCGGACGATACGCTAATATTCATAGACGCCAATGTGGAAGAGGTCCAAAGATTGTTCATCATACTCTCTCTTTTTGAGGCTTTAACGGGCATGAAGTTGAATCTAGAGAAGAGCACTATGGTCAGTATTGGTGCAGAGGAAGTCATTGATATTATGGCAAGAGAGGTGGGTTGTAAAACCGAAACTTTGCCCATAAATATCTGGGAAGGCCCATTGGTGCGGACTCAAGATGTATCTCGGTTTGGGACTCTGTTTTAGAGAGAATGCAAATGAAACTTGCATCTTGGAAAAAGAAATTCCTTAACAAGGCTGGAAGATTGGTACTCATTAAGCACTGCTTATCTAGTTTACCAGTTTACTTTCTCTCTTTATTTCACTTGCCAGTCAAAATAGAGAAGAAAATGATCAAGCAAATGTGGAATTTTTTTTGGGGTACTGTTGATGGAACAAAAAGATGGCATGGGTTGCTTGGTCAAAGATTTGTGTGCCAAAGGAATTTGGAGGACTAGGCGTAAGAAGTTTGAGGCTAACCAATAAATCTTTGCTAGCAAAGTGGCTGTGGCGCTACTCAAAATGTAAAACAACACTTTGGAGGAGAATTATACAAAAAAAATTAAAATCAAGAGAAGAGTTTCTAATTCCAACTGACGATGGCTCCTCTCAATGTAAAAGTCTGTGGAGAAACGTATTGCGAGTCATTCCGGCATTGCATAAACATTCCAAATTTGTGATCAAAGACGGGATTGATGTAAACTTCTGGCATGAAAAATGGGTAGGTTCTATATGCTTAAAGGACTTATTTCCAGTTGCATATAAAGCTTGTAGACAGAAAAATGCAGCAGTGGCGGATATGGTGGGAGATGGCATTGCGTTTTGAGGAGAAGGTTGAATGCTAATGAACAATTAGAATGGGATCTATTGAGACGAGATGTGCTGGTTCCAGTATTACAAGAAGGTGAAGATAGTGTGGAGATTATGGATAACTTTACAACCAAGAAGTGTTATGAACTGATGGCCGAAAATTTTCCTGAATGTAGTTATGTTAAGTACCTGTGATGCAAAGATATTCCTACAAAGGTAAGCTTTTTGGTCTGGGCGATCTTCCATAACTCTCTCCCTACCAGAAGCATGCTTAGACATAAAGGAATACCCTTAAATACTGAACTATGTGTTCTATGCAATGCCCATGAAGAAACAAAAGCTCATCTTGTAGGGGGTAAAAACCCCTCGGACCACGTGTCTCGCATCCAGGAAG